>RBNI01001721.1:0-21159 GCA_003990745.1 Jimgerdemannia flammicorona | reverse complement strand
AAAAAAAAGATAAGTCTGAAGGAGAAGGAGAAGGAGAAGAGGAGCTTAGAGAAGGAGTCTGGGGGAGCTAAGGGGCTGGGGTGGAGGTTGGGAGGGTGCCAAAGCATATGAGTAGGGGCCAGGAGGAGAGAGATTAGGCCCTCTATGATGATGGCACACTGGAGGTATGAGAGGAGGAGGTGGATATAAGATGGAAGACTTGGAGCATCTGCCCTATGACTGGAGAGGATGTGAAGATAATGGAGACTTGCTGTATTAGATTTGGAGTGCCTGAGGTGGCAAGTGAGGGGCAGATAGTTGAGGTTGAGAAGGAGGAGCTGGTGGATATCTTTGAGGAGAAGTGGAATAAGTCTGTGAGTACTGGGGCAGACTCTGTGATACTTGGGGCTGACAGACCAGTAACTTCTGGGGGCAAGAAGATTGGGGGACTTGCAGTAGATATGCTAGGTGATGAATAACTTAGTAGTAGAGGAGTTGAGAGAAATGGACCTATGAGTTATCAGTAAGGAGCACTGGGCTAGAATTATAAAGAGAGAGGGAGTCATAGAGGCCCTGGTGAAGGAGGTGCTGGCAGTGTTTCTGGATAAGAAGGACTATGAGGTGGATGTTGTAAGGGAAGCAGAGTTGGTAGCAGTAGCTAGAAAGTATGCAGACTTCTAATGAGAATAGAGATATGGATTGGAAATTTGACAAGAGGCTTGTATAGAGTACCAGGAGGAGATAGAGTTGAAGAATGATATAGTATTGAATGAGCTATTAACTGGACTGAAAACCAAGTGGGTTGAGGAGGCTGAGGTTATTGGAACATAAATTGGATCTGGCTAGAGAGAGAGTGATCATGGAGCTATAAGAAGGATGCATCTTTATCAATATTATTCCCTATAAACAATACAACCAATATTTTCTCATTAAATGTGAATGGTCTGAGAGAGTCTGAGAGACAGTATAATATTTTTTACTTAGCTATGGAGATTAGAGGCTGATATCTTTCTACTATAGAATATATAATATGAGAAGGATGTTAATCAATAGGAGTGAATAAGAGAATGGGGTAAAGTAGTAGTATAGAATAGTAAGGTTGGGATACTGGTATAGAAAGAGCAAGGGAAAATATGTACAAGCAGGACCTGGAGGGATCATATGGTTTAGAGAGAGTGGTATTGGCCTGGATAGGAGCTAATTGTAGTTAGATCTTACTACTGCTCTGTAGTCAGAGGCATATATGTAGAGTGGATTGATAGTCTATTAGATAGTAGGGTTCTTACAGAGGCAGGAATGGTGGTCTGGAGGGCTGGAAGGAGGTAGAGCAGCTTAGTTCCTTAATAGATACTGGAAGGGCAATATGAGGAGATAAGAGAGTCTATATCTATTGAGTGGGGGGTCTGAGAACTAGAATTGACTGGGTACTGACAGCTGATTATTAGGGCCTAGATGTCTGGAAGTCTCTGGAGGTTGAGTGGTATCTATGATCAGACTATTGGGGCTTATTAGGGTATGGGAGGTTTGGAAGAAGTAATGGACCTAGACATTGGTGCCTCAATTTCTTGTTGTTGACTGAGAAGGAGCTATAGGATAATTAGGCCAAGGATATTTGGCAGAAAGTGGAGGATTGGGTCCATAAGGACACCCCAGTTGGTGTCCAATAGGTGAGGTTGAAGGAGGCTACTCAGATTTACTGGAGTGAGGCTGGCAGGGTGGTAAGAAGATAGAGAAGAAGGTGAGTAACCTAGACCTCTACTAGATTGGCCTAGCTTCAGGAAGATTAGGTGGGTCTTTTGGCCCTAGAGGGAGTGGAGGACTAGAGGTTGATGTATATCAAGCTAGAGATTGCTGAGTTATAACAGATATTGAGGGAGGAGAAAGAGATGTGGGTTGGAGGTTTGACTGTATGGCTATACTGGCAGAGACTGGAGGAGGGAAAAAAGTCCTCTAAGTACCTCCAAGGATCCTTTGGATAAGGAGAGTAAGGCAGAGGTGAGAAGGGGTACTAGATTTAGATAGGCTACTGGTATATGACCCTCAAGATATTCTAGACTTGCTGAAGGAGAGGTAGAGTGATTTGTAGAGTGAGAAGAAGGGTGGGGCCAATGCTGCTACCATTGAATATACTTTAGAGAATTGGCATCCACTACAAATAGATGGGCTTAGTAGCTTGGTTATGCCAGTACAGAAGAAGGAGATTTGTCAGATTCTTGCTACAACTATACTAAGTATGGTGCCTGGAGAGGATGGTCTGCTCTGGGACTTCTGGAAGAAGATGATGGAAGTCTCAGAGGTACTTGAAGAGATGATAGTACTATGCAATTTAGTATTACAGTCAGAAGAGTGGGTGGGAGAGCAGGATCTGGGGCTGGTGGCACTACTATATAAGAATAAGAGTAGAAGGGAGAATTTGAAGAACTGGTGACCTATCATGCTTCTGAATATGGACATAAACCTGGTAACTAAGATGATGGTTGTAAGACTGTAGAAGGTAGTCCAACAAGTCTTGAGAGAGGAGCAGTGAGACTTTGTGGGGAACCAGCTTATTAAAGATGGCACTGCTTGAGTTTATGGTATCATAGAAGAGACTTAAGCCTATAGACTAGATAGAAGATTAGTTTTCTGAATCAGGAGAAGGCATATGACTATATTAGATAGGTCTGATTAGTGAAGATACTGGATAGGATTGGTGTCCCTCAGCAGTTCTAAGTAGTGATGATCAGTCTGCTGGAAGGGAGCCAAGCAGTACTTATATATAATGGATATCAGGGGATAGCATTTTCTCTAGACAGAGGGATTCCTCAGGGGGACCTACTGTCTTCTATTTTGTAATACTATCCTTAGAGCTATTGATGGATAGAATTCAGCAAAAGGTAAAGAAGCTCTCAGTATTTGGAATTGAGTAGAAAGTTGAAGCCTTTGCAGATGCTATAATAGTTGGCCTGAAATTGATTACTGATGTTAAGAAATTCCAGGAAACAGTGGAGTGATATGAGATACTCTCTGGGGCTAAACTCAACTGATACAAGTGTGAAACAATAGTATTGGATAATAGTCTGATGAGAGGGAATGTTATTGGAACAATTGTCCCTGCTGGAGATACTGTGAGATACATACTTGGATATCTATCTTTCAGTCTATAGATCAGTCCTACTGAGACTATGGTGGGAGTAGTAAGTAGCTATTTGGAGAGAGACCTTGAGGAGCTGGAGGGGCTGTAGAGGAGAAGGGCTCAGTAGGAGTCAGGAGAGTGAACTCAGAACTAGTGTCAAAGCAAATGGAAGATATATAGAAGAGTATGTATAAGGGGGACAAATAAAGAATATAACTAAAAATACATCAGCTGTTTATTGTTATGTAAAAATACAGTCCTTATATACAAAATATGATGTCCCAAAAGGGAGGACATATTACAACTTGGGGTGAACCAAATTAGAAACCACATGACCACCAGAGATAAGCAGAAATAAAGAGAGAGTCAATCTCAGTTGCAGAATAAAAATCACAAATAAATACAAACAAAACAAATCCAAATTGAGATTAAAAAATATCTGCAGACCCCAGAGAAGTGAGTGTAAGTAAGGGGTGAGGCCAAAATGGAGCAAGCCACAGTAAGCCTGAGTGAAGTGAGAGGCTGAAGATAGCAGAGGAGAGCAGAGTAAGGCCAAGACCCCAAAGCAAGCACAAGACCCCAAAGGGGGCAAGGATGTTTTTTAATCCTCTCCAGTAGAGCTGGAGGTACTAGAAGGTGATGAAAATACAAAATGAGAGTGATGGATTAAAGAAGAAATAAAGAGAAGACATAAATAAGTAATCAGAGAGTATTAAGAAAGAGAGAAGAGCACAGGATGGTATCAGAGCATTGTGCAACCCAGTGAGCATGATCAAATGGTATAACAAGAATTGAAGGTAGGAATGGAGAGGGGGTATGGAGAGGGTAAGGAGGGAGAGAGAAGGAAAAGGGGGTAAAGGGGAGAGAGGAGAGAAGAATAAACAACAGACCATTTAACAGAAGCAAGCAGATCACAAACAATAAAAATAGAATAGACACAATAATAGATGATAAAGTTGCTAAAAACCTAAACAGCAGACACTCAATCAGAATGATGAGAGTAGCAAAGTACAAGATAATAAACCTCACTACAAATATATTCAAAAAGAGTATGCTGAGGATAATTGGAACAGAAGTCAGGGAACTATTGAGAATGAGGGAAATGAGAATAAACAATAGTAAAGAATGGAGAAAGAGAAATGGAAAGATCCAAAAAGAGAATATTGATCATACCACACATCTAAGTAATAGAATGATGGAGAGGGTAGATGCTACACAACACACTAGAAATATCAATACCAGCAACAGTAAAGACAATAAAGTCATCAATATATCAGTGAAAGAAAATATCTCTAGTACAAAACATAATAGAAAGAGGTAAAGAAGGATTATGTATTATATGAAGTTCATGGGCCAGGCCAATGAGATTGGCAAGGGTGGGGGTATAGTTCATTCCCATGGCAATACCAGAAGTCTGGTGAAAGGAGCCAAGAACTGACTTGAAATAGTTGGAGCTACAGATAAGGAGTGTAAGCTCAATGATAGAGATCAACAAAATCAGAGAATCTAAAGAAAAAACAATAGAACCCAAGAAGTGAAGACAATTATCAATTTCATCAAAATGAATAGTAGTGTAGAAGGAGAAGTCACCAGAGGCCAAATGGGAAAAATGGTAAATAGGCACAATGGTGGATAAGAGAAGGGTGAGCTTCTGAGTATCATGAAGAATTATATACTCAGGCCCAAGATAGTGTTGTAGAAGAGCTATCTAGGAGAGGAAGAAGTGAGATAATCACTTCAAAATCTCAGTGGTGGGAGAGCTAAAAGTAGCCATAATGGGATGCCAAGCCAAAGTAGGCTTATGGACTTTAGGAAGAGTATAGAAAACTGGAAGACAAATGTCCAGTGAGGATAAAGAGTCCTGGAAGAAGTTAAAAATGGAGTTTGCAAAAGGAGAATATGAAAGTAATCTGACATAAGGTAGAGAAACCTGAAGGAGAGTGAGAACCTCATCTAATCCAAGAGCACTAGACTTATAAACCATGGCTCAAAGGAGGGCAGAAAGGCCATCAAGGTAGAGTGACTTGGAAATAAGTGCAAAACTCTGATTCTTATCAGTGATTGTGAGTAAATATAAAGGCAATTGCTTGACCAATTTAAGTATGATATACATAGCACAGTCCGAAACCAAGCAAGAGTGAGTGTATCTGGAAATAGACAGTGAGCAAGCCATATCAAGGAATATGTAGTGTAAAGAGACATTGAGAGGGAGGACCCAATTACTAGAAATATAATAGTGAGAGGGCATCTCACCATGATCCTCAAAGAAAATAGTAAGGTCAAGAGCATGATAAAAGTGTATAAGATGAGCCAGATTGGTGAAAGAAAATTGTGAGAAAGTTGCAGGAAAAACAAAGTGAGGACCCAAGGATAAGGCAAAGACTTGAAGAGGAAAAAGTAGACAGTCAGCTGAAGAAAAAGAAGGAGACAAAAGTATTTCAAAAGAAGAATAAACTCAAAAGTTTGGGATAAGCAACTGGGAAAGGTGAAGGGGGAACAGTATGAAAAACCACTCAGAGTACACCAGAAGTGACAACAGAATCTGAGAAGGAATAGAGATACTGGGGGAGAACTATGCTGGGGAGAAGTTTAAGAGTGGGAGGTCTTCTCCTTCCCTCTGACTTTTTTGAAGGCAGCAAGCCCAATGAGCAGGAGCACACCCCATCAGAGTGCCAGACCTTGTGGCCACAGGCTTTCATATAGCCCTTACATTCAGAGGCATGGGTAGAGAAGATAGAGGAGGAGCCAGCAGAGGAGGCAGAGGGTAAGTGAGCAGCCAAAGGGGCAGCAGCATGAGGAACATCACCATGGGGGCAGACAGACTTAGCCAAGTACTAATAGGTATGGTAGAGGCAACTGGAGCAGACAGCACAGGGCCAGGCCCTGATGGGATGAGAACCAAGTTGGTGGCCATGCTTGAGGATAGGGAGAATGGAGAAAGAGGCCTTGGCAGGGGAGGGGGACTGAGAAGAGGCTGACAAAGCCTTATTGGGCTTGGTGGGGGTCTTGGTAGGGGTCTTGGTAGTGGTAGCAGCAAAGGAATGAACCTTGGCATAAGCAGCAGTATGAGCCTTGGCACAGATGATCTTGGAGACCAAAACCTTGGGGGAGGCAGGTAGGGGAGCAGTGGTGGTAGTGCAAGCAGTAGTGGCAGTATGAGATATTTTCTGCTCATGAAGATGAGTGACAAAAGAGGTACCAGCAAGGAGGAAATGATAAACAGCATCAATGTCAGCAGTGGCAGAGGTAACATCCTGGATAGCAAAGCTACAGAAAGGGGCAGAGGTAACATCCTGGATAGCAAAGCTACAGAAAGGGGCAGTGTCCATAAAGCAGGAGGAGGCAAGGGCCACAAAAGAGGCACAGGCATAGTGGAAAGAGATAGAAGCAGTGGCAGCAGTAGTGATGGCAGTATCAGCAGTAGCAAGCTTGGTGGTAGCAGTGGTGGCATGAACCTCTTTGGAGAGGGCTTGGTAGTAGGCCTCAGAGAGAACAGAGTAGTGGACAGTGGGCAGAGCAATGACATCAACATCACAGCAGAGATGAGCCTCCTTAGCAGAGAGAGCAAGGACTGACCAGAACTGAGAAAGAAGCAGATGACCAGAAGGACAAAGGTCCAGAGGGAGGGAAAGGATGGTGGACAAGATATAGATCTCAAACAAGACAGTGGCAGAGACGAAAGCAGAGAGAGGAGAAGGAGGAAGAACCTCATCCATAACCTTGTTAATAGAGACAGAGGTCCCAAGGGCAGATGGTACAGCAGTGTAGGAGGAGGGCCCAGTGAGAGCCAGGGAAGTGAACCCAGAACCAGTGTCAAAGTAAATAGAAGATATGTAGAAGAGCATGTATAAGGGGGATAAATAAAGAATACATATAACTGAAAATGCATCAGCCATTTATTGCTACATAAAAACATAGTTCTTATACATATACAAAATATGACATCCCAAAAGAGAGGATATACCACAACTCAAGGTGAACTGAATTAGGAACCACATAACTACCAAAGATAAGCAGAGATAAAGAGGGAGCCAATCTTAGTTGCAGGATAAAAATCACAACAAATACAAATAAACAAATCTAAATCAAGATTAAAAAACATTCTTGTCTCCTCCAGGGTCTCATGCTTGCTCTGGGGTCTCAGCCTTACTCTGCTCCCTTCTGCTGCCTTCAGCCCCTCACTTCACTCAGGCTCACTATGGCTCACTCTATTTTGGCCTCACCCCTCACTCACACTCACCTCTCTAGGGTCTGCAGATGTTTTTTAATCTCAATTTGGATTTGTTTTGTTTGTATTTATTTGTGATTTTTATCCTGCAACTGAGATTGGCCCCCTCTTTATCTCCACTTATCTCTGATAGTCATGTGGTTCCTAATTTGGTTCACTCCAAGTTATAGTGTATTCTCTCTTTTGGAACATCATATTTTGTATATAAGGACCACATTTTTACATGGTAATAAATGGCTGATGCATTTTCAGTTATATTCTTTATTTGTCCCCCTTATATATACTCTTCTATATATCTTCTATTCACTTTGACACTGGTTCTGGATTCACTTCCCTGGCTCTTGCTGACTGCTGTACTGTCTGCTCTCAGAGCCTCTGTCTCCATTGATGAGGTTATGGATAAGGTTCTTTCTCCTCCCCCTCACTCCACTTTTATCCCCACCACTGTCTCATTCAAGACCTATGTCTCATCCACTATCCTTTTCCTCCCTCTGGACCTTTGTCCTTTTGGTCATCCACTCCTTTCTCAGTTCTGATCAGTCCTTGCCCTCTCTGCCAAGGAGGCTTGTCTCTACTATGATGTCAATGTCATTACTCTGTCTGCCATCCACTACTCCATTCTCCCTGAGGTCCACCACCAAGCCCTCTCTGAAGAGGTTTACACTGCCACTGCTGCCACCAAGCTTGCTGCCACTGATGCTACCACCACTACTGCCACTGCTGCTTCTGCCTCTTTCCACCATACCTGCACCTCTTTCATGACCCTTGCTTCCTTCCACTTCATAGATGCTGCCCCTTTCTGTGGCTTTGTCATCTAGGATATTCCCTCTGCTGCCACCAACATCAATACTGTTCATCATTTCCTTACTGATACCTCTTTTGTTACTTGTCTTCATAAGTAGAAAACATCTCATGCTACCACCACTACTTGTGCTGCCACCACTGCTCCCCTGCCTGCCTCTCTTGAGGTTTCAGTCTCTGAGACCATCTCTGTTGAGGCTCATATTACTGCTTATGCTGAGGTTTGTTCCTTCACTGCTGCTGCTGCCAAGGCCCCCACCAAGACCCCTGCTAAGTTCAACAAGGCTTTGTCAGCCTCTTCTTGGTCTCTCTCCCCTGCCAAGGCCTCTTCCTCTATTCCCTCTGCCCCCAAGTGTGGCTGCCAACTTGGTTCTTGCCCTATTGAGGCCTGGCCCTGTGCTGTCTACTCCAGTTACCTCTGCCATACCTACTGGTACCTGGCTAAGTCTATCTGCCCCCATGGTGGTGTTCCTTATACTACTGCCCCTTCAGCTACTCACTCACCCTCCACCTCCTCTACTGGCTCCTCTTCTACCTCCTCTACCCATACCCCTGAATATAAGGGCTGCACAAAGCCTGTGGCTGCAAGGTCTGGCACTCTGATAGAGTGTACTCTCACTCATTGGGCTTGCTGCCTTCAAAAAAAGTCAGAGGGAAGGGAAAGGCCTCCTGCTCTTAAATTTCTCTCCAGCATAGTTCTCCCTCAGTATCCCTGTCTCTTCTCAGATTCTATTGTTACTTCTGGTGTACCCTGAGTGGTTCCTCATGCTGTCCCCCCTTCATCTTTCCCAGTTGCTTGTCTCAAACTTTCAGGTTTATTCTTCTCTTAGAATACTTTTGTCTTCTCCTTTTTCTTCAGCTGACTACCCACTTTCTCTCCTTTAAGTCTTTGCCTTATCCTTGGGTTCTTACTTTGTTTTTCCTATGACTCTCTCACAATTTTCTTTCACCAATTTAGCTCATCTTATATGCTTTTATCATGCTCTTGGTCTTGTCATCTTCTTTGAGAATCATGATGAGATGCCCTCTTACTATTATGTTTCTAGCAATTGGGTCCTCTCTCCCAATATCTCTTCACACTACATATTCCTTGACATGGCTTGCTTACTGTCCATTCCTGGATACACTCACTCTTACTTGATTTCAGACTATGTCATGCATATCATGCTTAAATCGGTCAAGCAATTGCCTTTGTATTTGCTCACAGTTACTAATAAGAATCAGGGTTTTGCACTTATTCCCAAGTTGCTCTACCTTGATGGCCTTTCTGCTCTCCTTTGAGCCATGGCTTATGAGTCTAGTGCTCTTGGATTAGATGAGGTTCTCACTCTCCTTCAGGTTTCTCTGGCTTATGCCAGATTGCTTTCAGATTCTCCTTTTGTAAACTCTATTTTTAACTTCTTTCAGGACTCTTTGTCCTTGCCAGACATTTGTCTTCCAGTTTTCTATGCTCTTCCTAAAGTCCATAAGCCTACTTTGGCTTGACATCCCATTATGGCTACTTTTAGCTCTCCTACCACTGAGATTTTGAAGTAGTTATCTCACTTCTTCCTCTTTTGGATAGCTCTTTTACAATACCATCTTGGGCCTGAGTACACAATTCTTTGTGATACTCAGGAGCTTGCCCTTCTCTATTCCACTATTGTACCTATTCACTGTTTTTCCTATTTGGCCTCTGGTGACTTCTCCTCCTTCTATACTGCTATTCATTTTGATGAAATTGATTGATTGTCTTTGCTTCTTGGATTCTATTGCTTTTTCTTTAGATTCTCTAGTTTCATTGGCCTTTATCATTGAGCTTATACTCCTCATCTGCAGCTCCAACTATTTTGAGTCAGCCCTTGGCTCCTTTTATCAGACTTCTGATATTACCATAGGAATAAACTGTGCCCCCACTCTTGCCAATCTCATTGGCCTGGCCCACAAACTTCATGTGATATATGATCCTTCTTCACCTCTTTCTATCATGTTTTGGACTAGAAATATCTTCTTTTACCAATACATTGATGACTTTATTGTCTTTACTATTGCTGGCATTGATATTCCTAGTATGTTCTATAGTATTTATTCTCTCCATCATTCTATTACTTGAGTGTATAGTATGACCAGTATTCCCTTTTTGGACCTTTCCATTTCTCTTTCTCTATTCTGAACTATTGTTTATTCTCATTTCCCCTATTCTCAATAGTTCCCTAACTTCCATTCTAATCATCCTTAGTATACTCTTCTTGAATATATTCATAGTGAGGTTTGTTGTCTTACACTTTGCTGCTTCCATTGTTCTGATTGAGTGTCTGCTGTTCAGGTTCTTGGCAACTTTGTCATCCATCATCATACCTACCCTATTTCTATTATTCATGATCTGCTTACTTCTGTTGAATGATCTGTTATTTGTTCTTTCCTCCTCTCTCCTCTTTACTCTCCTTCCCTTCTCTCTCTCTCTCCTTACTCTCTCTATACCCCCTCTTCATTCCTACTCCCGATTCTTGTCATATCATTCAATTGTACTCACTGGGTTATACAATGCCCTGACACTATCCTGCACTCTTCTCTTTCATATTATGGACTTTCATCTCTTTCTTAATACCCTCTGATTGCTCATTTATATCTTTCCTCTATTTCTTCTTTAATCCATCACTCTTGTTTTGCATTTTCATCACCTTCTGATACCTCTGACTCTACTGAAGAGGATTAAAAAACATCCTTGCCCCCTCCAGGGTCTCATGCTTGCTCCAGGGTCTTGGCCTTACTATACTCTCCTCTGCTGCCTTTGGCCCCTCACTTTACTCAAGCTTGCTGCAGCTTGTTCTATTTCAGCCTTACCCCTCACTCATGCTCACTCCTCCAGAGTCTGCAGATGTTTTTAATCTTGATTTGGATTGGTTTTATTTGTGTTTATTTGTGATTTTTATCCTGCAACTGGGATTGGCTCCCTCTTTATCTCTACTTATCTCTGGTAGTTATGTGATTTCTAATTCAGTTTGCCCTAAGTTGTAGTATATTCTCTCTTTTAGGATATTATATTTTATATATAAGGACTATGTTTTTATGTGGCAATAAATGGCTGATGCATTTTCAGTTATGTTCTTTGTTCATCCCACTTATATATACTCTTTTATATGTCTTTCATTTGCTTTGACACTGGTTCTGAGTTTGCTCCCCTGACTCCCACTGAGCTCTCCTCCTCTACTGGTATATGACCATATTAGATAGGTCTAGTTGGTGAAGATACTGGATAGGATTGGTGTCCCTCAGCAGTTCTAAGTAGTGATGATCAGTCTGCTGGAAGGGAGTCAAGCAGTACTTATGTGCAATGGACATCAGAGGATAGCATTTCCTCTAGACAGAGGGGTTCTTCAGGGAGACCTGCTGTCTTCTATTTGTATATATTATCCTTGGAGCCATTGATGGATGGAATTTAGTAAAAGGTAAAAGAGCTCTCAGTATTTGAAATTGTGTAGAAAGTTGGAGCCTTTGTAGATAATATAATAGTTAGCCTGAAATTGATTACTGATATTAAGAAATTCTAGGAAATAGTAGAGTGGTATGAGACACTCTCTGGGGCTAAACTCAACTGGTACAAGTGTGAAACAATATTATTGGACAATGGTCTAATGGGAGGGGATATCATTGGAACAATTGTCCCTACTAGAGATACTATGAGATACTTGAGTATCTATCTTTCAGTCTATAGATCAGTCCTACTGAGACTATGATAGAAGTAGTGAGTAGCTATTTGGAGAGAGGCCTTGAGGAGCTGGGGGGGCTACCACATCTCATTGACAGGTCAAGTTTTGATTTTGAATGTCTATTGACTGCTAAAGCTGTAGTATTTAGCTTATTATCTGGACTTTCTAGCTTGGGTGATAAAGAGGCTATTGAAGCTAACCAAGGGTTAGATCTGGGCTGGAAAATAGAGTTAGATTAGCTGGGAAATCTTCTCATTGCCAGTGGCTAGAGGAGGCCTTAAGCTGGTAGACTTTCTGAAGAGGCTGCATTGTCTGAGAGCTTGGTGGCTAAAGAGAGCTATAGAACTAAGAGATAGTAGCTGGGTCTCTCTGATACAAAAGGTCTAGAAGATGAGGTTCTTATCTAAAGGCTCTACAGGAGATCTTCTGTCCTTGGTTAGGCTTCAGAATAGTAGGATCATGCAGTATAAGAGCTTCTAGTAAAGAGTAGTTGATAGGATATACTATATTGGTATTTACTAGCAGAGGGCTAAAGGAGAGATGCCTTGGGGCCCAGTGATGTAGAGATGGGATTGAGTATTGTTGGGGGGTACTTCCCTGATTGACTTTGATATTAGTGATGGAGTTAAGTACTAGAGAGAGATATATGACCTAGTGGCTGGCAGATGGCAGATATTAGAGAGAGGTGAGACTGGAATGGTATCTGGGCCTAGAGTGTGAAAATATGGCAATAGCTATCTCCTAAGTTCTTGGTGGTTTGGTGGCACATATTGAGGAGAAATATCATACTCAACTTTTATACAGACTATCTTATAGAGGAGGAAAACTTTAATTATGAGGAGTATTATAATATAGACTAATGTAATTGAATAGATGCAATATGTAATGAATGAGCAAATAGACAAAATATGACATATGATGAGAGATCACATGACCTGATAATGATGTCATGATTGAGCATAATATACAATATATAAATGATACAAATAATATAAAAAATTATATCTAGTTTATCTCTAACAATCAGTACTATTGTAACTATTGTCACAGCAGCTGATCATTGCCTAGTAATCGAGGTCCTAATCATAAAGTGTTTTTGATTACAAACTATCTGACAAAGGTCATGATCACAAATCTCATCATAGTTATCAAATTGGTCACTTATACTTAATCAGAAATTATAGACCAACTTATATAAATACTCTCCAATTTCCATTCAAAATAAAGTAGTTTTAGTTCAGTCCTTGATACAAGAATTAAGTTCCCTCCACATACACACATTTTCCTAAGTCTTAGTAATAATACCTAAGTAATTCTAGTATTTCTGACTAAACTTTAGAAGTCTAGCTAACTTCTGCCAGAACTGAGACTAATATATAAATTATAAAAAACTTAAGTAAACTCATTGAATCTGAATTCTAAGATAAATTCAGTCTGTATATAGCAAAGAACAAGTCTCTTACAACTAAAGTTAATAAGAAGGGTACTGTTGCTATAACTATTTTTAAGCAAGTACTTTCTCAAACTGAAGGCTTTTTGATACATATTGTGTACTAAGTCTCTAAGTAATACATTATTTCCCTAAGTATCTAAAGGATAAGAGAGGGATAGAAATAAGTATTATTACAACTTAGTAGCAGTAGATTACTGAGCCAAGAAGGCATCAAGAATATACTCTTGAGAAGTTGAAATAAGACTAACCTTGGACAGGAGTAACCCCTAGAACTAACTGTAGATTTCCTAGGAATAAACCCCCAAATGAGAGCCAGACAAGCCCTTGCCATTAGGACCAGATAGTACTAAGAAACTACAGATACAGAGATCCATAATTTTGTAATTGACCAAGCATATAAGGATCCATACCAGGCCTTTAGAACTTTCCATCCAGGACTTAGGAATATAGTCAGCCATCACAGGTTCTACATACTTCTCCATAGCTATCTTAGTATCACTAGGACTCCAGAATCTACTGCTGCAGCCACTCAGGAATTTCTAGATTATATCTCACCCCCTGCAACAAGAGAAGTAGCTGCTGAGTGGATTATATCTGACAGATATCATCATATCTCTACCAGAACCTCACTCTACTATAGGCTAGTTATTTACTATGTCTAGTGCTCCAAATGGATGAAATTGATCTGGATGAGATTTAATTCAGATTCATCATATGATAGATTCAAATCAACTCAGATTGGTCTTATAATCTGATCTAGATTGATCTGGATTGATCTATCTAGATTGATTATATGAAATCTTTGGTGACATCATCCTTTCTTTTGTTCATTTTTTACTCTGTTTTTTTTTCCTACTATACTTGGGTGATATCACCCTTTCTTTTGTTCCCTCTCTTCTTTTGTTCTTTCTTTGTTCTTTTTCTTTATTCTTTTTCTTTTCTACTATATTATAAGTAAACAAAACAGCAGCCCTTAATTGTACATTGGTCCAGTCTACTCATTTTTTTATCTTGTAATAATCATCAAAAGAGGGAGTATTTGAGGTGAAAATGCACTCTCTGCTGACAATGTTAGATTTTTTTCTCATATGGGCAGTATACAAGCTACTCATCAAGAGTCAAAGAGGTAATGGCAGTGATAATAATAGTAGCAATGGCAGTGGCAATAGTAATGGCAGTGACAATAGTGGAGATAAGAGAGAATTTTAGCAACAACTCATGGTGGTCCTTTGGACCTCAGAATTTACAGACCTCACAGCTATATATATGGCAGCCTTTTTGAAGCAATCAATAGTAGATATAGGTTGCTCATTCTACTACCACTTGTTTACTTGTATTTACTTTTTTAATTTCTCCCAGCATGACCCAATTCACCTTATGCTTTTCTTAGAGTCCACAGCTCTATAGCGAGATCTGCCAACTTTATTTACAACATCTGGTCAAGATGAAGAAAGGCTGGCAGATGTTGCAGGGCATATCTTTAGTGGCTGAGCTATTGAGTCAATATATTATATGGTAGAGGTCTCAAAAGGAATAAAAGCAAGCCTTCATGAGTAATCTTGTATAACTCATGCAACTCATTAGTATGTAACTCACTCACTCATGCTCTCTTTCTGAAATACTTATCTTCATGTTTTATTTAACTTCATTTTTATGTGGTCTTACCTAAAAACACCCACATGACACCTACATGCAATCCATCTATATGCAATCCATCTATATACAACCTGTCCACATATAACCCATCTATATGCAATCTGTCTACATGCAACTCATCTGCATGCAACCCATCCACATGCAATCCATCTGTATACAACTCATCTGTATGCAATCCATCTATACAAAACCCATCTATATGCAACTCATCTGTATGAAACCTGCCTGTATGTAACTCATCTGCATACTTATCTCAGCTCCTTAGATCAGGGCTCAGTATTGGAAAGGAGAGTTCAAAGTTACTCAAGTTCAACTACATTCAGTATCTGATCAAATAGAAAAATTTGAGGACAAGATATTTAGTATGAGTAGTACTAGTATTATTATTAAGGCTTGGGGGTCTACATTTGAATCAGAGTCAATTGTTCTTGACCAAGAGGTCCATTGGCCAGCAGGAGTAACTAACAATGTAGAGAACTATATCATTATTAATAATTATAGAGAGGTGGTTGTAATGGTGGTAAGAAATCTCTGCAGTAATGAGCTTTACTATCATATCAATAAGGTTTATGAGAATTGCATCAAATACTGAGTAGTAGGAAAGAGGGGGACAAAAAAAGCAAGGAGGGGGGGTTTGGACAAGAATTGGGTATACTGCAATACTGGCAAAGAGTGGGTTCTGGAGTTCTGAAATCTCCCATACTTGTCTCTCTTTTTTTTTTTTCTCCTTCCCAGATAATCACTCTCTTTGCTGATATACTCTTTTTGATACAATTCCAGAGATGCACAAGATTCTGTACCCCTACTGGAACTTTAGAAGTACCATCAAAGAGCAAACTGCACATGAGTATGACATGGCCTATATAGTAATGGTGGCTATGATCTGGGGTTCTTTGAGCAGATTGGTAGAATGTATAGCAGACCAGTTTGGTGGTAATCTCAGTGCAGATGTATATACATTCTTTGTGCAATTTAGCATGCCATATGAGGTAAAGAGTTCTGCTTTTTTGGTGCTGCAGCCCAGGGGATTTCTGTAGGCCAGGGGGTTTCTGCCCCCTCATACACAAAAAGGACTGACCAGATGCTATCTATTTTAACAGGTTTCCAAGCTGGGGCTCCTGGGGCTGGACCAAGGACAGGTATTCACCAGCACAGTCTGGCAGTATGAGGTCCTGGGCCAAGAGTTTACTCAACTGTACACTCATGTCACATTAGGATACATCAGGCACAATATTTCTCTGCCCACATATACAGACAACAATGTTATCTCAGTAATGTTTTATGTCCTGGAAAGGAAGGGCCCAACCTGGGAGAATAGTAGCAAAGTCTGATATAACCTTATCTATAGTTTTGGGGTCCTGTTTGCAGCCAACATGGCTATTCTATTTCAACCACATGACTACTATGGTACTATTGCCTTCAAGGAGAGCTTGGATACAACAGTCATCATACTTATAACAGATAACAGGCTCATCAAGATCTGGGACCAGCAGGTGGAGCAGTTTTTGTAAGAGTTAGGCAATCTTTCATAAAGGTTCAGCAGTTATTTTTTGTAGATTAAGCAGTCTTTTATAGGGAGTTGGACTGACAGCCAGGTGCCTCTTCTGTAGTACTAGTTTAGCTATTATGTCAGACCCTACTGGCTCCCTGGTCCTACTCTGTAGTGCTGCCAGTACAGTACTGTAGTGCAGGGCCAGGGTGTCTGTGGGACCTAAACTGGTAACAGGGTCTGAATCTGTAAACTTCAACTACTAAAAGTACCCTCTAACTGTCAGAACTATCCTCTGACCACCAGAAGCACTCTCTGACTACCAGAAGTACTCTCCAACTACCAGAAGTACCCTCCAACTGTCAGAAGTACCCTCTGACTACCAGAAGTACTCTCCAACCCAGACTCAGACTCCTTGGTAGCTTGGGGTTACCCCTATACTGCTGGCAGAGGGCTACAAATTTTGTACACTCTCTCTACCAATTCCACTGACCCCTGGCCTAGGTACAGACTGCTTGGGGGTACCTCATACTGCTGGTGAAGGGCTGCAAATTTTGCACACTCCCTCCACCTACCCTGCCCCCTCTACCAACCCCCCTATCCTGAGTACTTATGGTTTGGAGCTGCCCCTTGCTATCAGCAGAGGGCTGTAAATTTTATGTGTTCTCTCTGCTGATGCCATGCCCACTGACCCTACCCACTGACCCAGGTACTGACAGCTTAGGACTGCCCCTTACTACTAGTGAAGGGCTGCAAATTTTGTATGCTCTCTCCATCTACCCCATCCTCTCTGCCAACCCCCCTGTCTCAAATACTTATGGCTTGGAGCTGTCCCTTGCTACTGGTAGAGGGCTATAAATTTTACATACTTCCTCTGCCTACCCTGCCCCCTCCACCAATCCTCCTATCCTGAACACTTATGGCTTGGAACTGTCTCTTGCTGCCAGTAAAGGGCTACAAATTTTGCACACTCCCTCTGCTAACCCCACACCCACCAATCCTACCCTCTGACCCAAGCACTGATAGCTTGGGGCTGTCCCTTACTACTGGTGGAGGGTTACAAATTTTGTATGCTCTCTCTGCTATTACCAACCCTGCTGACCACTGTCTCACTTGGATCACAAACTCTGGGCTGAGTCCTAATTTTTTTTTCTTTTTATTTTTGAAAAGTATTAAATAATCCATAAGGCCAAGTAACTTATCCGTGAACCCCAGAACCTATCAAATTTTAGCAGCCCAAGCCCCACCAAGATTTCAGACATATATATACCTATATTGTCTCAGCATTCAGTACATACCTCTTAGAGGCAACAAGATCCACTCTATCTGAGAACATCTGCTCAATGGGAGTGCTGGAGGCAGAAATCACCAGATAGTTTTAAGCCATACCACACAGGCTGGGAAAGTCTGTTTGATGTAGCTGCATGCCTCAGTGAGTAGAGTGATGGTTAGAATAATAGATTAAATTAACTCAATGCAACCAATCACCTGTCTGACAACCCACCTTCTATCAGTTGAGCATCTCTGTACCCTCCAGCAGGATTATATAGTCACTGGTGAGATAAATAGTGAGTTTGTCTATTGACAGCAGCTCTTCTACTAATGGCTCTCTCTTCTTCTTTCTGCTGAAGTAAATATGAGATAGAAGGGATCCCTCAGCATATTCATCCAGACTTTGGCTAGAACCTTGTGGCAGTACATAGTTTTTCCAGTATGTTTTGATTATGGCCTACTTAGTTCTCTCTTTTTTTTTTTTTTAATGAACTCAATGTCTTACGGATTTTTATTAGAAGGGAATCTAGACTATATAGGCCAAAATCCTCCCCCACCACTCATCAAGCACTGCCCCTCCATTAACCTAGGCTAGCTATTGTCCAGCAGCTCAACCATGCCAGGTACAGCAGAGTCTATATTGGCCTGCACCTTATTCTGTATACCATGCTCTCTCTATCACCAGAGGGAACCAGCTATATACTAATGACTGAAAGCACATGCCCAAGACCCCAATGTATATACAAGGCCATGCCTGAGCCAAATAGAATAGCCTCTGCCATCCCAAAGAGAATGACAGGTAAAGAAAAACTCTTATCAAAGTACATCATAGTGAGTAGGGCCTAGTTCTCCTAGTCGAGGTAAGTAAAGAACTTATATGTAAGATGAGAGGAGACTCCCAATACCCCACTACTCAAGTCTGTGGGCCTTGATCACATTGTCATATCAGCTCTCAGTTCCAGTTGAGTGCAGCCAAGACATCTGAAATGAGGTAGCCTCAGGCCCCCTGACCCCCCCCAATGACTGGGACTCAATCTACCAAATTGCCAAAAGAAGCTGAGAGTAACACCTACCACCTAACCACTCTGCATCAATCAAAAGGTCCCATCAAAGTAGCACCCACCCCAGCCCCAATGACTGCCCCTAGCCTGGCATCCTACTGATTCACCATTATTGCCCATCCTCCTATCTGTAATGGCCATCTCCCCTCCCATCCTAACACTATCTAAAAAGCAGTCACCTATGTCAGAACTGCACTCACCAGGAAGCTCACCAAAGCCAGAGGGCCCCACTACAGGCACTGAGAACCTACAGATAACCTATACTAAGCACTTAATACCCAAGGTCAGCTGACTCCCTACATAGCCCATAATACACTGAGACAGTACCTTATTGGTAATAGCAAAAGGAAGAAGGTACTATACCAAAACGGATATACTCCAGATGTAGCCAAAGGTACTAGAAACTGTGAAAAAGTAGAGAAGACACTAATCTGACACCAATAAAAGGACAACTCATCACCATTGCCTCTCTCTCACTGCTCTGCAACAGGTACAGCAAATCAACCCAAGATAGAGAGGGTAATAATTGTAGAAAGAGCTGCTGCTTGATTCACTCAATGAAGTACTACTCCTAGCTCTGATCTTTATTATATTGTAGCTTTAAGTATAGGTCCAGTACTGTTTGGAAAAAGAGAGTGAGTTTTTGCAGGAGTTTCTCTGTTTTGGAGTAGTATTTTCTAAGCTTGCTTAGAGCAATCTCCATAGTATCTCTCTGATCTGGGCTTAACCATAAATCATTACAACCCTCCAGCCTATCCTCAAGCTTGTTCTCTAGCTGATAAATCAGAAGGTTATATACTGGTATTGTAGAGCTTATTGTCAGGGTCATTTGTTTGACTATATTCTTTGTACAATTATTAAAACACTAGCAGTATATACAGTGAGATATTACATTATGTAGAGGCAGACAAAATGAGTGTAGGGCCAGAGTAATCACTACTTACTTCCAAAACTCTGACAATATTCCTAAGTACATCCCACTCACTTTCACTTAGAGCCTCACTCTGCATTTCCTTATTAGTTACAACTATTAAATCTATTGGCTTTTTTTATTTGTTTTTTTTTTTTTTTTAAAAAAAAAAAATCTTCAATTATCTGAAATAAATTACTTTAGCCAACTGAAGAAAAATGTCACATACTACAACAAACTCCAGCATGTGCTGGATCATTACAAATGTTGAGTTCCAATATATACAGATGTTCAATATAAGCTCTTTTAGAGCTAAACTGATTACCCTATACTGCACAGCAAATTTGTCTCATTATTGTGGAGATAATTAGACCAATACAACTAGTTTGCATAGCTCAGAAACTATACTCAGGGCCCCTCCTCTCTCAGATGTTTTATCTATATGCATAAGATAGTCCTGAATAGTGAGGTTCAGTCTATGGGTCTGATATTATACATGGCAGCTTTCTGCACTAAAGGCCACATTTTCCTGTTTGAGACTGGCTGCTAAAATGTAGTATTGTCCATCATAAAGGCCAAAATCTGTACTTGAAATATTTAGTTGGCAAATTTATGTAAAAATAAATAACTAATAAAATCTGTTTTGTTTTAGAACCTCTCTCAAAATACTGACCTGATGGCAAGCCCTCCTTTTTTATCTTGGTTGTGATCTCAAGCTCCTGGATATAACTAATAAAAGTATCTGTGATGTTGTCTCCAGAATGAGGGCTAGCAAGTTTGACAAAGTCAAGGGTAAGAGATTTAAGCTATCAATCAAGATCAATTCAATGACTAGTAATGCCCAGAAATAAAATTACATTGAGAGATATCTATATGTCAATCATAAATAAAATTTTGCCTGCTGAATTCTGCTTATTGAATGTAAGATTAAATTGGTAAGCTCTCTATAAATATATATATAATTTAGCTTGCAAAGGTCACAGTACTGCCCTTATTTATTTATTTTACCTGAAGTGTCTGATGGAGATTATTATGCTCCTTTCTATAGGCCTCTAGGATATCTTTGTAAATAGTATTGATACTTAGCAAATATAAATTATACTTGAGGAGGCCAAAGATACTATGTAATTGATCACTTTTGATAGTTGTAAATGGCTGGTCTGTGTATACAATCTAGTAAATGAGCTGATTTCAAAATTCTACCAAAGAGTATGGCTAAATATTTTTGATTAAATAGAGTTATTGGTATAGAAATAGTTAGACAATCAGATAAATATATCTACTATAGCTTGAATATTGATTTTATTTGTCTTTATGTTCTTTTTTGATTTTGTCAAAGTGCTTATCTTTTATATGTCAATATATATTCAAAGTTAAACTACTAAGCATTTTGAATTTCTGGCTGTACAGTTTATAGGAGTGAATGAAATAGTATCATATGTATATCAAACCAAGTGTCAGTTATATCATAGGTATATCTTTTTTTTTTTTTTTTTTAATTTTTTT
>RBNI01001720.1:0-21170 GCA_003990745.1 Jimgerdemannia flammicorona | reverse complement strand
AACTACTTAAAGCGAGCGCTTCCTCAACTGAAGGCTTCTTGGTACACATTGTGTACTAAGTCCCTAAGTAATAGTCCACTTCCCTAAACATCCAAAGGATAAGAGAGGGATAGAAGTGAGAGTTATTACAGCTTTGGCAGCCAATACACATTTAGCACTGTCATCCTTCCTGCCAAGGAAATGTGTCAACTGCCCCACCATAGAAGCACATCCCCCCATACTAGGAGTCACTGTTCCCACCAAGTACAAGGAAGAAGAGACCCATATACTGAGAAGTAGATCCCCAGATAGTGAACAGGATCTCCTACTGGCACCATTGTCTCAATCACATCACTGTCAACTATTCCTCTACCTAACACCATAGTCTCACATTTGTGCCAATTGAGTCTAGCACCAGAGCCCCTCTCATACTATTCCACCATCTGCCTTAATTCCTCCACATCTGCCAATGAACCCAATCCAACTACCATATTGTCTGCAAAAGCCCCCACCTTCCAATTAATCCCCAGAATATCCAAACCCCCAATTTGATACCAGATCCTGTCCAATAGGGGCTCTAAGGAAAGGGCATACAAGATGGGTGACAAAGAATCCCCCTGCGGCACTCCATGACCCAGAGGGAAAGTGATACCTCTGTATCCATTGACCACCAAGACTGCCTAACTATCCTCCAAAAGACTAATTAATGACCTCCAGAACTCTGGTGGAACACCCATCTGCTTTAGCACCCCTTCTAGCCAGATCCTCTACACTTTATCATATACCTTCTCTTGATCTAGAAACACCAGCTGTCCATCAACTCTGGCAGCCCAAGCCCCTTCAATCATACCATGGACCCAGGTCATCCCATCTCGGATCAACTGCCTGCCAACAAAACCTCTTTGCTCAACTCCCAGCACTTGCTGAGTGATCCCCTGCAGCCTAGCCACCAACACCTTCATAACCAGCTTGTGGTCTATATTAAGGAGTATAATCAGACACCAGTTCTTCCAATCTTCCCTTCTCCCCTTATCTTTAAAGAGCAAAGAGACTAACCCTAGATGCTGGCCCCCAATCCAAGTTCCAGACTGAAGAACCTCATCATACATCCCTGTCAACTCCTCCAACACCACCTCTACCCTGGCTATCTTTTTTCAAAAATCCCAGAGAAGCCCATCCTCTCCTAGTACTGTCCCCTTGCTTGTCAAGGCCAGGACCTTGCAAACCTCCTCCTCTCTCACTCAATCCCCCAGAGCCCCTAGACCCATCACTGGGTTTGGGTGCCAACCCTCCAACTGCCATTCAATGTCCAAGGCATCCTCACCCCCTTCTTCCTCACTCCATAAGCCCTCTCAGTGAGACCTTAGCAATCCCAGAATCACTAGACCACTACCATCTCCCCATCCTCATTCAAGACACCATCCTACTGCTGTTTAGTTCTCTACACTTATAATATCCATGATAAAAACTGAGTGGGTTGCTCCCCTTCCTCCAACCCTTGCCACCTCAACCTTACCACCATCCCCTTCAATTTAGCCTCTTCCTCCAATTATAGTACCTCCTTAAGTTCCCTGACTTCCTTTTGTATCCTTGCAATATACCAGTCTACCACCTCTCTATCTTCTAGTACTCCTGCCCATCTCCTCAGGAGTATCACCAGCCTCTGCGAGGCCCAGCACACTCTCTGCCACCACTGAGCACTCCTCCCTTTCCCTGCCTCCCTCCAATATCCCTGAGCACTTGATTTCAGTCTTCGCCAATGATCTCTGATTGCTAGGCCCTGCTCCTGCCATTGACCAATTTTTCCAATAACCTCCATCTCCCAGTCAGCCCATAAATTACCATTCTCCAATAAAGAGAAATTGAGCTGCCAATGTCCAGGCCCATCCCCACTTCCCCCGAACCTCCCCCCCCTGAGCAGGCCCCAGTGATCAGACCATAGGCACCAAACCACTTCCAGCATGGCCCAGACACCCACTCCTCAACATTTTTCTATCAGTATCCAGTCAATTCTAGAACCTAGCCCAGCCACCCAGTGAGTATAAATTCAACAATCTTCCCAGAACTGTCTCCCTGAGTCCACCAGAGAACTCAATCTCTCTATTTCCATCCAACCATCTAATCTGCCACTTCGGCCCTTCATCCCTCTCCCCCTGTCAGTCCTGTCCACTACATTATCTCTTACCATGTTGAAATCCCCCCCCAGGCAATTAATTTCAGCCTCAACCATGATACCAGCCTCTTACAAATTCCTAATCCAGTCCACCTGCTCCCCCCTCTCTGCCGAGCAATAATATGACCCAACTGTCAAAGGGTTCCAACCAGGTCTTTTCCACACTCCTCATACAAACTGACTCCCCCAATGTCCTATATCTCCAATGTCCTCCATCCCCTTCTGAACTAGTATATCTACCTACTCAAACCACACCACCACTCTCCCCCACTCCCTAGTCCAGTCCTGAAAGTTCACATCTGTCTCATAACATACATCCTGCAGTAAAAAGAGATCTGCATCCAGCCCCTTAAGCCAACCAAATATGAACCTTCACCGAGCCATCCCCCTCAATCCATTCACATTCAAAGATAATATTCTTATTATACTGTTCATATTGAATAATGTTTGAATGTGATAACCCAGCCTAGTATTCCATGCTCATCTCATCTCTAGCCAGATCCAATCATCACTCTGCTTCTACATCCCCCTCTGCCACAGCCTGAGCATCTAATGTCTCCAAAATTTCTTGATATTCCACCCCATCTACCACTTCCATCTCTGCCTGATAGTCTGCACAGACCACTCTCCACTTCTCCAATCTCTTCCATGATTCCCACAAGTAAGCCGCCCTGTCATTCACAATCCCCTGGAGTTCCTCCTCTCTCTGATCATTGACCTGATATTCAACTGATTCCAATAGTACTGCTAAGATCTCATTTCTAACTTTTCTTGGCACCTCTTCTCCCCAAAGAATTTTCTCCCAATGCCTTTCTTTCATAACCCAGAAGTCCTCACCCCCCAGCTCCTCTGCTGCCACCCCTTCCAAAGTCTTCCACAGCCACTTCTCCTCATTCACTGCCTTCACTATACCTTGGGCAACCTGACCATCCCCCACCCCCAGGTCTACCAAAGCACTCCTCCTCACTGACTCATCTCACTTCTCATCAGGGACATCTAGTAACTCCTCCTTACCCTCTGCCCCCTCTGAGACACTATACTGAGGATGGACTCCTTCACTCATCTCTGTATCCACTTCCATACTGCCCTGCTTCTTCTCCCTTGGTCTAACCTGGGCCCCTCCTTGGGCCATCTCACTTCCCCCTGCCCAGTCACTCATATGCAATTCCACAATTCCATTCCCTATACTCCTGCCAGCCCCACTATCACCCAATATCACCAGCAGCTCCTTCTGGATTCTCCTCCCTTGTATCTTCTCCCAAGTCCCCTTGTCCACCCTGGTCCTCTTCCCCTTGATGATTTCCACCACCATCTTTGCTTCATACTCCTGCCAAGCCAATCTCCTCCTCTCAACTACCCCCTCCAGGTCCTCGAGAGCCTCAAGCAAATCATCCTCCTCTTCCAGAGTCCCCTTCACTCATGTGACCTTGCACTCTACTGGTCCTCACTTCAGAGTTGCTGGCCAATCCCTCATCTTTCCCGTGTTCTCCTTTCCAGCCAGCCTCACCCAGACAGCCTCACCCAGACATCAACATCACCAGTCCTGAGCTCTGTTCCTTCCCAGACCTTGAACCCAATGTCTATAATCTCCCCATACTCCTTGACTGTCCCTACAATCAACTCCCTGGCCCTCTCCCTTGATACTGTGGGAAGATCCAATACTATTAACTGCACCACTTGGGGGTCCCAGCATATATACCTGGCCATAGGGACCACAACTCTACCCACTGTCACCCCCTTCTCCATGGCCACCAACAAAGCTTCCTCTTCCTCAAACCCCATCTCAATCTTTTCTTTCCCCTTCAAAAACTTCACTGATGCTGCCCCCTTTGCCTCCTGCACCACTAGCCCCAAGATCATCCTTGCAGTCACTGCCAAGCCCCTGAAGCACATTGTGACAGTGAATTCCGACCTTGATTTCTTGAGTAACAGTGCTGACACCATGCCCATCACCCTATCTGCCAGGTCACCAGGCCTCATGCTCACCCTCTGTTCTGATCCACCAACTGCTGTCATATCTGGATTTTTTTCCAGATCCCCAGTCACAGCCCTATCAACAGTCACATCACCAGTCCCTACTCCCCCCCCTCCCCTACCACTGGACACTCCCCTGGACACTCCTCCCTGACCCCTAGCAGCAGCTGTCAACACCTTCCCCAGGCCCAGCCAACTATCCAGACCTGAGGCCATTCTCTCCATCTTGACCTTGTCAGCAAAGGTCAACCTCTCTCCTCCTCGCTGTCTCAAGCTGCCTCTCCCTCCACCACTAGTGCCTCGGCCAGCCATCAAGGCCCCTGGCATCCCCAAACCATCTCCTCTCCTCCTCACCTATTGCTAGCCAAAGGCACCACTGCCCCCCTGGCCAGCATGCTCACCAGTTTGATCATTGTCATCTATGTTGATAGTTATCTGTCACCAAAAACATTGAAAAAAGTATTGTCTGAGTCTTGTTTCACCTGAATGGTACTGGTGAAAGATGCTATCTATGTCATTTCTGCTGGATGATGATAGATACTTCATATGAAACTTAGGAAAGCTAATGATATCGAAACCAATCTAAGTCTATCTATATAATAGATATTGTTACTAGAAATTGTCTTGGATTATAAGAAATACTATTTCCAAAAGGTTTAAACTCCCAGCTATGACAATAAGAGCCCTCACCCTAGACAAGAATGGTCAGTCCTCACAAATGTATCAATAAGACAAAAAAAAAAGAGAACCAAGATCTGCCAACTCTGTGTAACCATAACTACAAGTGGTGATATCTTTGAAATCAGGATTTTCTCATATGATCAGCATATGCCCTACTTATAGCAATAGGTCATACATTCTGCTAGAAAGTGTAATCAGATTGAAAGTTACACCAGGCAGGCAAATAAGTATAAATATCTAAAACAAAGAGCATGCCACCATTCCTATCCCCTTCTTATAAAGAAAAGATAAGACAAGAATGCCTGCTACCTATTGCCAAACTGCCCACCATAGCCAGCCCCTTCCAAGCCAGTTTGACTGCCTCTTTGGATACATCCAGATTGCCATTCAAGGAAGAAACCACCACTCTGAGGCCCTTAACCTCTCCAGCTAGGACCTAGGACACTATGTCCTCAATTGCCACAAAGTCATTGAGAGGGCCTACCTTGCTACCAGCTGTCTAGAGATCTGGCATAAATACAAAATTGGTCACCAACTCTATCAATGTATAAAGGATCTACCCACTGATTAGGTCTCAGACTGGATCTACCTGGACAGGTATGAGTAAAGACTTGCCAAGAAGATCTATCAAATTATGTGTCATACACTCTTTACAATTTCCAACCTCTACTATATCCAACTGAAGGATTTCCAGAACCTCTCCTTTTCTGAGATTGACAAGCTAGAAATCCAGATAGCCCAAGAAGCCAACTCCTGGATTACTCTCAAGTCTATTGACTATAAATCTCACTGGAGCTCCCTCCTAAATGACAACCCAGACCAATGGCTCTAAGGCCTCTCTGACCTCTTTGAAGGACCACTCATTCAAATGGATATCTCTAGACATGAGGATCAGGAACCCTACTTGGATGATCTCAATTGTATTAAATAGAGAACCTCTACACCAATACTTATACCAATGTAAGAACCATTTACAGATCTCATTGACTTCTCTATCCTAGATACTGAGTCATCAGTAACTATCTCTCCTGCCACTGAAGGAGAAGACCACAATATTAAGGAAAACTCTTCACCTTTCTCTCCCCTGGTTCTCAATTTCCAAATCAACAAGGACATTAATTTCTAAGGAGGGAAGAATGTAATAGAATAAATGAGTAAACAGATGAGATATAATGAGATAAGCAATCACATAATCTGATGATGACATCATATAATTGAGTATGATATATGATATTATGAATGATAAATAAATAATGCAGAAAATGATACAAAAAATGATATCCAGTTTATCTCTAACAATTGGCACTGCAGCAACTATTACTATAACAGCTGATCATTGCCTAGTAATTGAGATCCTGATCACAAAGTTGTTTTTGCCAAAAACTACCTGACAAAGGTCATGATCACAAACCTTACTATAGTTACCAAATTAGTTACTCATACTTAGTCAGAAATTGCAGACCAACTTATATAAATATCCTCCAGTTTCCATCCAAAATAAAGCAGTTTTTAGTTCAGTCCTTGATATAAGAATCAAGTTCCCCCACATACACACATTCCCCTGAGTCTTAGTAATGACACCTAAGTGACTCTAGTATTTCTGACTAAACTCTAGAAGCTTAGCTAACTTCTACCAGAACTGAGACCAGTATATAAATCTCCAAAGACTTAAGTAAACTCATTGAACCTAAATTCTAAAATGAATTCAGTCTGTACACAGCAAAGAATAAGACTCTTGAAAGATAGGGCAAACTAGAGAAAGATCTTTGAAAGATAAGACACTGTTGCTACAACTACTTTCAAGTAAGTACTTCCTCAACTAAAGGCTTCTTGGTACACATTGTGTACTAAGTCTCTAAGTAATACCTTATTTCCCTATGTATTCAAAGGATCAGAGAGGAATAGAAATAAGAGTTATTATATCTGGCTTGGGGGAAAGTATGAGGGGTCTGCTGGTGGGAGAATGTGGAAGAAGAGAGAGCAGAGTTGGAAGACAAGAGACAGAGAGAGCAAGCTTTGCTAATATGGTGAAGAGGGGTCAGCCAGTGAATGGGCTGGAGAGCTGGCTGAGAAAGGGCCAGGAGACAGTGAGGGAGAAGACTGCTGCTAGAGAGCCAGAAGGAGCTCCCTTGGGGGTATCAGGTAGAAATATTGGTAGAGTAGTGGCTGGGGGTATGACTGCTGATGGGGTAGTAACTGGTAATCTGGAAAAAATCCAGATGTAACTGCTGATTGCAGGGCTGAGAGGATGGGGCTTAGACAGATGGGGGATCTGGTAGATAGTATAATGGGCCTGGCAGTAGTCCCATTACTCAAGAAGTCAATCTTGGAGTTCACAGTCACTTTGTACTTCAGAGATTTGGCAGTGACAGTGAAAATGATATTAGGACTAATTGTAAAGTAGATAGCTGGAGTGGTATCTGTAAAGTTTCTGAAGGGATTGGAAGAGATAGAGATAGGCTTTGAAAAAACTAGACCATTGGAGGATGTGCTGAAGGCTGGGCTAACTGTTGGGAAGGTGTGTATTCCAATAGCATATTGCTTGAGGTGGGACCCCAGGGTGGTGTAACTTCTAGTGAAAGGGGTACTTATAGTGACTGCTATGGAGATGAAGAGGATAGTTGAGGAAGTCATGGCCAAATATAGAGAGATGGTTGATGTTGGGTTCTGGGTCTGGGAAGGGACCTTTTTTAGAACTGGGGATGTTGATGTCTGGATTCAGTTAGCTGGGAGAGAAGCTACTAGGAAGGCCAGGGACTGGCCTTCAGTAATGATATGGAGGGCATTCTTGTGTAAGGTAATGTAAGTAAAGAGGAGTGAGGAGAAGGAAGAGGATTTGTTGGAGACACTGAAGGAGCTGAGTAGTATAGTAGAGTAGAGGACAAAGGCTTGGAAGGCATATGTAAAGTTAATGTATTTGGAGATGGTAAATAGAAAGCAGATCCATGTAGATAAGAAGCTGTGAGAAAGGTCCCAAGGATGTAAGAGGCAGAGAGAGCTGTTGGTGAACCTGGAGAGCAGAGCAAAGAAGGATACTAGTGGAATTGAGGTTATAGAGAGAGCCAAAGTGAGTGTCTGGGCCAGTGAAGATGGAGAGAATACAGGGAAGGGACCAGAAGTAGACAAGGAGGTAACTGGTAATGACTCATATATAGATGATATGTTTAAGATCTGGGAGGACTCTCTATCTCCTACTCCTCTTATTAGATGAGGTCCAGCTTCAAGGAGCAGAGTAGTAGAGGATGTGTCCATATGAAAGATCCAGTGAGTACACTTTGGAGTTCCTGAGGTGGCAAAGGGGAGATAGGTGATAGTGGCTATTGAGGATGAACTAGTGGATGTCCAAGAGGAGGAGTGGGATGAGACTATAAGTATAGAGGCTGATACCTCAATGCTAGATGAAGGAAGGCCAGCAACTCCAGGGGGAAAGGAGGTGGAAAACTTACTATAGATGTACCAAATGATGAACAACTTTGTAGTGGAGAAGTTGGGAGAGGTGGACCTGAGAGTAATGAGTAATGAGTATTGGGCATAGATCCTGCATAGTAATAGAGTGGTAGAGGTACTAAAGGCAGAGGTTCTTGCAGTTTTTCTGAAGAAGGAAGGGTATGAAGTTGATAAGAAGAGAGAGGCCAAGCTAGCAGTTGCTGCTAGTGAGTGGGCTGCCTTCTGTTGGGTAGAGTGTTATAGATTGCAGCTCTGGCAGGAGGTCTGCCTAGAGTATTATGAGGATTTTAAGGAGAAGAAGGATGGGGAACTTGCCAAACTATTGGTTGGATTAGAGACTAAGAGGATTGAAGAGAAGGCAGTAGCTGCTGAATACAATCTGGACTTGGCTCAGGAGGAGATAAATATAGAGCAGTAGAGGATGTACTTGCTATTTTACAAGATTTCTTATGAACAGTATAACCAATATTTTTCATTAAATATGAATGGATTATGTGGTTCATTTTGACATTGAAACATTTTTACTTGGCTGAAGAGATTGGAGGCTGATCTCTTTCTTTTGCAGGATGTCAGATATAAGAATGATTTGGATAGACTAGAATGGACAAAGAAATAGAGAGATGAGATAGTTTGGAAGGGCAAGATTGGGATTCTGGTCTGGAGAGGCAATGGAGAGATATGAGATATGAGGAGCTAGAGAGACAGACTGGTTTGGGGGGAGTGGATATGAATAGATTGGAGCTAGTTATAGTGGGTTCCTGCTACTGCCCTGCTGTAAGAGGTGAGTATGTGGATTAGGTGAAGGGTCTCCAAGAGAGTGGGGCCCTTGTAGAGACAGGAGTAGATATACTTAGAGGGGACTTTAATATAGTCAGGGATATGCTGGTGGATAGGATGAACAGAGAGTGGGGGGCTGAGGGTAGGAGTAGTGGTCTAGAGGTATGGGAGGAAGTAGAAAGGCTAAGTGCTCTAGTAGATGCTGGCAGAGAGTTTTGGGGTAATAGGAGGATATACACATACTGAGTAAGAAGTAGCCTGAAAACAAAGATTGACTGGGTTCTGATGGCAAACTGCTGGGGCTTGGGTGTTTGGAAGTCACTGAAAGCTGAGTGGTATCCATGGTCTGATCATTGGGGGCTGCTGGAACAGGGACATTTTGGGGAGAGTGAAGATGGGCCTGGATATTGGTATCTCAATTCCTCTTTGTTGGATAATAAGGTGCTATGGGACAAGTGGGTGAAGGACATTTAGCAGAGAGTGGAAGGTTGGATACAGAAAGGAGCCCCAGTTGGAGTCTAGTAGATGAGGATGAAAGTGGCTGCTAGGGTCTACTAGAGCAAGACTGGCAAGGTGGCTGGAAGCCAGAGAAGAAAGAGAGCAATATGGGCTTCCACTAGATTGGCTAGGCTTCTGGAAGATTGGACTGGTCTGTTGGCCCTAGAGAGGGTGGAGGACTGGAGACTACTGTGGGCAAAAATGGAGATCAGAGAGTTACAACAGATTGTAGGAGGAGGAGGAGGTACAGGTGCAGAGTTTGGTAGTACAGTTATATTGGCAGGGGCTAGAAGAAGGGGAGAGACATCAAACTCTTTCCAGTATCATTCGGGTTACACAACCTTTGGAGAGTACTTACAACATCATTTTTAGTGAAAAGAGACTAACAACATGGCGACCGATAAGCAACCTGAGGTGTGTACTGGGCAGGGTGGCCCAAGCGCTTTCGACTGGCAGCAGGTGGGGTGGGGTCCAGGCCTGGGGGGGGGTATGAGGGGGCTGCTGGCTGGTGGATGTGGAAGGGGTGGAGGTGGTGGTGGAGGCTCTGGATCTGGGAGGGTGAGCTTTGCGGAGATGGTGAAGGGGAGACAACAGACATCAGGGCTGGAGGGCTGGCTGAGGAAGGGCAAGGAGACCAAGAAGGAGAAGGTGCTGGGGCAGGAGGGAGCAGCCCTTGGGAGAGGGGGCAGTAGAGCTGGGAGAGTAGCGGCTGGGGAGAGTGTGACTGCTGATGGTGGTGAGACTGTCAATCTGGAAAAAAATCCAGATGTGACGGCTGATGGCGAGGCTGAGCAGCTGAGGCTTAGATGACAAGAGGACTTGGCGGATGGTGTAACAGGTCTAGTGGTGGCCCTGTTGCTCAAAAAATCGATCTCGGCGTTCATGGTTACACTGTGCTTCCGGGGCCTAGCGGTGATGACAAAAATGGTGTTGGGGCTCATCACTAAGCAGGTGGCAGGGGCTGCGTCCGTGAAGTTTTTGAAGGGCCTGGAAGGAGTGGAGGTTGGTTTTGAGGAGGCAGCACTATTGGAGGAGGCATTGAAGGTTGGATTGGTGGTCAGCGAGGTGTGTGTTCCGATGGCACGTTGTCTGAAGTGGGATCCCAGGGTGGTCCAACTGTTGGTGAAAGGAGTGCCGACAGTGACAGCAATGGAGACAAGAAAGAGGGTTGAGGACTTCATGGCGGAATATGGAGAGGTGGTAGATGTCAGATTTAGGGTCTGAGAAGGGACTATGCTCAGGACTGGGGACGTAGATGTGCGGATTAGGCTGGCTGGGAAGGAAGCTACTGGGAAGGTGAGGGACTGGCCTTTGGCAATAGTCTGAGGAGCGATTCTGTGTAAGGTGATGAGGGTGAAGGGAAGTGAGGAGGAGGAGGAGGATTTGTTGGAAGCACTAGAAGAGTTGGAGGGAGCTGTAGAGAAGCAGGCGAAGGCTTGGGCGGCTTTCATGGAGGAAATGTACTTGGAGGTGGTGGATGGAAGGTGGATTCGAGTGAACAAGAAGCAGTGGGAAAGGGATCAGGGGCGTAAGAGGCAGAAAGAGTTGCTGGCCAATCTGGACAACAGGCCACTGGGGAATGCAAGCATGGGGAAGGGCGCCGGGGGAGCCAGAGCAAGTATCTGGGCTGGTGAGGGGGAGGGGAAGGACAAGAAGGAGGCAGGGGAGGATGGGGAGAAGAATAGTAAGGATCTATTTGCTGATGGCATGCTAGAGATTTGGGAGGAGGATTGGGAGGGTTCCCCTACCCCTACCCCCCTTATTAGGCATGGCCCGGCTTCCCGAAACAGGGTGGTAGAAGATGTGCAAATGCGAGAGGCCCAGAGGGTGCAATTTGGGGTTCTGGAGGTAGTGTATGGAGGACAGGAGGTGGCTGCTGGTGAGGAGGAACTAGTGGATGTCCCAGAGGTGTGGGATGAGTCTGCGAGTGTCAGAGCAGACACCACCATGTTGGATGGTAGGAGGCCAGCGACTCTGGGAGGGAAGGAGGTGGGGAACTTACTTTGGATATGCCGGATGATGAATGACCTGGTGGCAGAAGAGTTGGGGGAGGTGGATTTGTGGGTGATGAGTGATGAGCACTGGGCAGGTATACTGCAGGGGGATGGAGTGAGGAAGGCGTTGAAGGCAGAAATTCTTGCAGTGTACCTAGCAGAGGAAGGGTATGAGGTGGATAAGGAGAGGGAGGCAGAGATGGCAGTCGTTGTGGGAGAGAGGGCTGAGTACTGCTGGAATAAGCACTGTGGACTGCAGCTCTGGCAGGAGGCATGCATCGAATACCGGGAGGAGTTCAAGAAGAAGGCAGATGACGAGATGAATGAACTGCTGGCTGGATTAGAGGCTCAGAGGAGGGAAGAGGAGGAGGTGGCTGCGGAACATAATCTGGACACGGCACAGGAGGAGATGAGCATGGAGCAGTAGAGATCGATTGACAATGTAACATATTTCATTATGAACAGTATAACCAACATTTTTTCTTTAAATGTGAATGGGTTACGGGGGGCTACTCAACATAGAAACATTTTTTCTTGGATGAAGGGATTGGAGGCCGATCTCTTCCTGTTGCAGGATGTTAGGTGTGAGGATGATTCAGATAAGAGGGAGTGGACAAAGGAATGGAGAGGTGTGGCAATTTGGAAGGGCAAGGTTGGAATTTTGGTTTGGAAAGGCAGAGGGGAGATACAGGATGTGAGATGCTGGGGGGAGAGACTAGTCTGGGGAGAGTGAATACATGCAGGTTGGGAGCCAGTTATAGTTGGCTCCTGCTACTGTCTTGCGGTATGGGGTGAGCGGGTAGATTGGATGACAGGTTTACTGGAGAGCGGGAACTTTGTAGAGGCTGGGGTGGATATGCTTGGGGGTGACTTCAATATGGTTCGGGACATACTATTGGATAGAACAGATGGAGGATGGGGTGCTGAGAGCAGGAGTGGAGGACTGGCAGCATGAGAGGAGGTCGAGAGACTAAGTGCACTGGTAGATGCTGGGAGGGAGTATTGGGGGAATAGGAGGGTGTATATATATTGGGCAGGGGGTCTGGGGACCAGAATCGACTGGATCCTGACAGCCAGCTGCTGGGGCCTAGATATTTGGAAGTCACTGGAGGTAGAATGGTGTCCATGGTCAGATCACTGGGGGCTTTTGGGACAGGGGCACTTTGGGGGAAGTGGGGATGAGCCTGGACATTGGCGCCTCAATTCCTCTTTGTTAGATGATAAGACCTGGTGGGATGGGTGGGCTACGGACATTCAGCAGAGGGTGGAGAATTGGTGGCAGGAAGGTGTCTCAGTTGGAGTTTGGTGGATGAGGATGAAGGAGATGGCCAAGATTTATTGGAGTGAGGCTGGTAAGGAGGCTGGGAAGCAGAGGAGGCATAGAGTACATTGGGCTTCTACTAGATTAACTGGGCTCCTGGAGGAGTGGGCGAGATTAAAAATGCTGGAGGGAGAAGATGATTGGAGGTTAATGAGGGCGAAAATGGAGGTCGGGGAACTACAACAGGTGCTGTGGGAAGAGGAGGAAGCAAGGGTACAGGGTTTGGCAGCACGTCTCCACTGGCAGGATTTGGAGGAAGGGGAGAGGCCTTCTAAGTTTCTTACAAGGGCTCTTAGGGAAAGATGGGTACAGCAATGGTGAGAAGGGATGTTAGACTCCGAGGGTATACTGGTGCATAGTGTACAGGACATTCTTGGATCGCTGAAGGAGAGATGGAGTGGATTGTGGAGTGAGGAGGAGGGTGGGGCTGATGCCATGACTATTGCCCGAGCATTGGAGGATTGGTGCCCACCACGAGTCGAGGGGCTAGATGACCTGGTGATGCTGGTACAGGAGGATGAGATCTACCAGGTTCTTGCCACGACAATGCCAGGTATGGCACCTGGAGTGGATGGTCTGCCCTGGGACTTTTGGAAGCGAATGGTTGGAGTCCCAGAGGTGATGGGAGAGATGACAGCATTATGCGACTCCATTCTACAGACTGGGAGGTGGGCGGGGGAGCAGGACCTTGGGCTGGTGACATTACTCTATAAAAACAAAGGGAGGTGGGAGGATTGGAGGAACTGGAGGCTGATAATGTTGCTTGATATGGACAGGAAGTTGGTGACCAAAGTGGTGGTGGCAAGACTACAGAAGGTGGCCCAGCAAGTCGTGGGTATGGAGCAGAGGGGATTTGTGGGCGGTCGGCTCATCAGGGATGGCACTGCCTGGGTACATGGAGTTATTGAAGGGGCAAGAGCCTGTGGACTGGATGGGCATCTAGTCTTCTTGGACCAGGAGAAGGCCTATGACCAGGTATGAAGAGTCTGGCTGGTGAAAGTTTTGGATAGGATGGGGGTTCCATCCCAATTCTAGTCAGCAATGATCAGCCTACTGGAAGGGAGTAGGGCTGCACTCATGTGCAATGGTCATTGAGGGGTAGTATTCCCCTTTGGCAGGGGGGTGCCCCAGGGGGACCCACTGTCCCCCATCTTGTACACTCTTTCTCTGGAACCCCTCATGGATAGAATTAGGTGGAAGGTAGAAGGACTCTCTGTTTTTGGCATAGGATGGAAAGTTGGAGCCTTTGCAGATGACATGGTGGTTGGTTTGGGTTCGATTGCTGATGTTGAAGAGCTCAAGAAGACTGTGGAGTGGTATGAGGAGCACTTGGGAGCAAAGTTGAATTGGCATAAGTGTGAAACAATGGTGCTTGGCAATGGTCTGGTGGGAGGGGAGGTTATAGGAACAATCGTCCCCACTGGTGAAGCAGTGTGGTACTTGGGCATCTATCTGTTGGTCTATGGGTCAGTTCTGCCCAGGCTCTGGTGGGTGCAGAGGATTGGAATCTGGGAGGAGGCCCTGTGGAGTTGGGGGGGAAGACATTTTTCTCTGGCAGGATGGATCTCGATTTTGAATGTCTACTGGCTGCTGAAGTTGTGGTACCTGGCATATCATCTGGACTTCCCAGCTTGGGTGGTGAAGAGATTGGTGAAGTCAGCAAAGAGATGGATTTGGGCTGGAAGGCAGAGTCAGATTGGTTGGAAGACCTTATCCTTACCAGTAGTGAGAGGTGGTCTGGGGCTGGTTGACTTCCCAAAACAGTTATGCTGCTTGCAAGCATGGTGGCTAAAGAGGGCAGTAGAATTGAGAGGAGGTGGCTGGGTCCCTCTGCTACAGAAAATCTGGGAGAGGCGGACATCACCCAGAGGCGCAACTGGGGATCTCCTCACATTAGTTGGACTTCAGGATACTAAGTGACTGCGATATAGAGGGTTTTGGTGGGGGATAGCAGAGGGGGTGCACCGCATTGGAATTTGTTGGCAGGGGAATGAAGGAGAGGAGGATTGGGGCCTGGCGATGTGGAGATGGGATCGTATACTGCTGGGTGGTGCCCCTTTAATTGAGTTCGACATTGGTGATGGAATGGAATGCCAAAGAGGACCAGGCCAGGACCTGTGGCCTAGCAGTTGGCAAGGAGTTGGAATCAGTGAAGAGTGGGACTGGCATGGTGTTTGGACTTGGAGTGCTGCAGTGAGGAAGTGGATACCGCCAAAGTACTGGGTGGTCTGGTGGCACATGCTGCAGAGGAATGTGATGCTCAACTTTCACTCAGGGCACCTCATCATAGGGGGGTGCTTTGACTGTGAGGAGTGCCATAATGTAGGGCAGGAGGGGGGTTGGGTACAGACGCCTGAACATTGGCTAGAGGAGTGTAAGGTGTTGGGGGATTTTTGGTGCGTAATTGGGAAATGCTTGGGGGTACAGCATAGGGGAGATGAAGTATGAGGGAGGTGGGAGGACTTGAGGGACAGATTGGTAGGGGGGATAGGGAAGGAGTGGATCATGTTGGGCTGGGCATTGGCTATTTGGGTAGGACTGGCCAGTCACTGGTTATTTGTTTTTGAGGATGGTTGCAGGCAGGGCTTGGGGGACCGGTTGGTGCGGTGGCACTGGCTGATGAAAGACACCTTAATGGGCTGGTGGCTTGGTTGGGGGTTGCAGGGTGGTTGGAGATGCCACTTAGTGGAGAAAATTTGTGGCCAGAGTGGGGGGAGAGTGGGCATAGTGGGTGATAGGGTGATCTTTATTCATGAGAAGGTGGGGAGGAGCCCCCCTATGGGGATTGGGTAGTGGGGAGTGATGTTGTATACTTATTCATAGACTGGTAATAAAGGCAGAGTCCAAGTGACTATAAAAAAAAAAAAAAAAGAAGGGGAGAGATCCTCTAAGTATCTCATGAGAGCCCTTCAGGTGAGGAGAGTAAAGCAGAGGTGGGAGGGGGTGCTAGATTCTGATGGTCAGCTGATGCATGATATATAAGATATTCTCAGATCATTAAAGAAGAGGTGGAGTGATTTGTGGAGTGAGGAGGAGAGTGGGGCTGATGCTACTATCATTGATCATGCCTTGGAGGATTGGCACCCACCTCAAGCAGAAGGGCTGGGCAGCTTGGTGATATCTATACAGAAGGAGGAGATTCATCAGATTCTTGCTACAACTATGCTGGGCATGGCACTAGGGGAGGATGGTGTGCCCTGGGACTTTTGGAAGAAGATGGTGGGAGTCTCTGAAGTATTGTGGGAGCTGATAGAGCTTTGTGACTTGATACTACAGTCTGGAAGATGGGTCAATGAGCAGGATCTAAGGCTGGTAGTACTGCTTTATAAGAACATGAGTGGGAGAGAGGACTGGAAGAACTGGCAGCTGATCATACTTCTGAACATGGATAGAAAGTTAGTTACTAAGGTGGTGGTAGTAAGGCTGCAGAAGGTGGCTCAGTAAGTCCTGGGTGAGAAGCAGCAGGGCTTTGTAGAGGGCTAGCTCATTAGAGATAGTGCAGCTTGGATATATAATATTATTGAAGGGGTATGAGCCTGTGGACTGAATAGGTAACTGGTTTTTCTGGATCAGAAGAAGATATATGACTATGTTCAGTAGGTCTGATTGGTGAAGGTATTGGATAGGATTGATATCCCTCACTAGTTTCAGATGGCAATGATCAGTCTACTAGAAGAGAGTAGAGCTGTACTTATATATATGTAATGAATATAAAGGGGTGGTATTTCAGGACCTGCTGTCCCTCATTCTGTATGCTCTTTCCTTGGAGCCTTTGATGGATAGGATTTGGCAGAAGATAGTCAGGCTCTCAGTATTCAGAATTGGGTGGAAAGTTGGAGCCTTTGTAGATGATATGGTGGTTGGTCTGAGATCAATCATAGATGTTGAGGAACTTAAGGAGACAATGGAGTAGTATAAGGCATACTCTGGGGCTAAACTCAATTGGCATAAATGTAAAACAATAGTATTGAGCAATAGTTTGATAAGAGGGAATGTCATTGGAACAATTGTCCCTATTGGAGAGATAGTATGCTACTTGGATATGTATCTATCTGTCAGTATATGGGTCAGTCCTATCAAGACCTTAGTGAGAGCAGTAGGTTGTAATCTGGGGAGAGGCTCTGCAGAGTTGAAGAGGGCACTACTTATCTCTGGTGGAGTATTTTTCAATTTTGAATGTCTACTGGCTATAAAGTTGTAATATTTGGCTTATTACCCGGACTTCCTAGCCTAGGTGGTAAAGAGACTATTGAAACTGGCCAAGGAGTGGATCTGGGCTAGAAGAAGGAGTCAGATTAGCTGGAAAATCTTATCTTTACCAGTGGCTAGAGAGAGCCTTGGGCTGGTTGACTTTCTGAAGAGGCTGTACTGTCTGAAAGTGTGGTGGCTAAAGAGAGCTGTGGAGCTGCATGGGGGTGGCTGGGTTCTTCTGATGAAGAAGGTCTGGGAGATGAGATCTTTGCCAAGAGGCTTTACAGAAGATCTACTGTTCTTGATTGGACTTCAGAACAATGGGTATATGTGATATAAAGACTTCTGATAGAGAGTAGCAGATGGGGCACACCACATTGAAATTTACTAGAGGGGTAATAAAGGAGAGTTACCTTGGGGCCCAGTAATATAGAGATGAGACAGAGTATTGTTGGAGGTGTCCCTCTAATTGATTTCAATATTAGTGATAGGGTTGAGTACCACAGGAGGCTAGGATAGGATTTATGGCCCAGTGGATAGCAGTTGGCTAGAATCAAGAAAAAGTAGGACTGAAATAAGGTCTGGGCCTAGAGTGCTGAGATATGATAATGGCTGCTACTAAAGTACTAGGTGGTCTGGTGGTGCATGCTGTAGAAGAATGTCATGCTCAACTTTCACTCAGACCATCTTGTAGAGGGGAGTAGCTTTGACTGTAAGGAGTGCTACAATGTAGAACAAGAAGGGAGATTTGTATAGATACCAGAATATTGACTAGGAGAGTATAAGGCACTTGGTGAATTTTGATTAGTAGTTGGGGATCGATTGGATATCATGTATAGAGGGGGATAGTAAGAGAGGGCAGTGGGAGAATTTGAGAGATAGATTGATAAGGGGGTGAGAAAAAGAAGTAGCTTTTTTTTTTTTTTTTTATAGTCTCTTGAACTCCTTTATTACGGACTATCTAATACAATAACAAAGAACTACAAACCACTACTAGCATCATAAATATACAGACATAGAATCCTTCAGCCAACTCCTAATAATAATACAAGGAAGGACCCTTCAGCCCATACCTTCTTTCCACCTCACCCCCTTCTCACCAAGTATGAGGTGCTCCTGACTCCTCTGGACAATGTCTAATACCTTCTTCATGGCCCCCAACTGGTGCCTCTTCCCCTGATACCACCACCCTTGCACTACTTCCAAGAGTAGCCCCTTTCACCACTCCACCAATTCTCCAATTCCCATCCAAGGATCTCTCTCAAACACCCATCACCAGTGCACTGCCATAAGTACCTAGATGCTGATAATCCGACCCAGACCTCCCCAGATGTCCCCAATTTCTCCCACCAGTCGACTCTTGATCACCCGACAAGTGGAGCCCCCTGCCTGCTCACTCTCTTCCCCCCAATATTCTTCTAATGTCTGCCAAAATCCTTCAACCCCTGGACAAGCTGCCAGAACATGCTCTGGTGTCTGCACTACTCCCCCATCCAGCTCACAACACCACTCATATTCCCTTACACCTTCCTCCACCATCCACCCTGTCCTATACCCCAGCATGACATTCCTCCACAAAAATTGCCACCATACTACTCAGAACTTAGGTGGGGCAATCTTGAGCAGCAAGGTCCCCCAATCCAAATCCGACCCCACTCCCACTCTTCTCCAAACCCAGCCTTCTGCCAACCAACTGGCCACCTCTCCAGCAGACTCATCTGGATCCACTCCATCGCCCTAGTTAAAGAGTATTCTATCAATGGGTGGCCACCAATACGAATCTCACCAAAATGCCACCATCACAGTTCTGGGTCCTCCTCTTCTTTGCTAGGTTCTGGGCCCATGAGCTCCATTGCTAGCCAAGCTTCCACAATGCCCCACCAGAATCCCCGATAGCACAACCTGCCAATCCTTCTAACCTGGAGCAAACCTCGCATATCCTTCCAAACCTCACTCTGGGGGCAGAACCTAACTTCTCGGTTGTCCATAGCCAGTTTGCTCCAGCTCTCTCCTCCTAATTCTGCCATTCGACAACTCTACCAGTCCCGAAGTACCTTCAGCCACCTTCAAAAGTCCACTAGCCCCAGACCTCCATCTGCCTTCAGCATCACCATTATCTCCCAACTAATCTGTAATCTCCTTCCCTGCCATAGTGTAATAGAACGAACAGATGGGACGCGACGAACGACAAGTGATCATGTGACCCGGCGATGACGTCATCATACAATCGAGTATGGCATATGAATAACGAGTGACGAATGATGCAAATAAACAACGTGGAAAATGATATTTAGCTTATCCCTGACAACCAGCACTGCAGCAACAGTTGCCACAGCTGCTGATCATTGCCTAGTAATTGAGGTCCTGATCATAAAGATATTCTTTACCAAAAACCACCTGACAAAGGTCGTGATCACAAACCTCATTATAGTTACCAAATTAGTCACTCATACTTAGTCAGAAATCATGGACCAACTTGTATAAATACCCCCCAGTTTCCATCTGAAATAAAGCAGTTTTAGTTCAGTCCTTGATACAAGAATCAAGTTCCCCCCCCACACACACATATTCCCCTGAGTCTTAGTAATGACATCTAAGTGACTCTAGTATTTCTGACTAAACTCCAGAAGCCTAGCTAACTTCTGCCAGAACTGAGACTGGTATACAAATTCACAAAGACTTAAGTAAACCCATTGAACCTGAATTCCAAGGCGAATTCAGTCTGTGCACAGCAAAGAACAAGACCCTCGAAATAGGGCACACAAGAGAAAGACCTTTGAAAGATAAGGCACTACCGCTACAACTACTTAAAGCAAGCACTTCCTCAACTGAAGGCTTCTTGGTACATATTGTGTACTAAGTCTCTAAGTAATAGTTCACTTTCCTAATTATCCAAAGGATAAGAGAGAGATAGAAGTGAGAGTTATTACAACTTGGTAGCAGCAGATTACCAGCCAAGAAGGCACCAAAGAACACATTCCTGAAGTTGGAACAAGACCAATCTTGGACAAGAGTAACCCCCAGAAACAACTGTAGATCCCCAAACCAGAGCCAGAGAAGCCCTTACCATTAGGACCAGATGGTACTAGGAAACCACAGATACAGAAACCTGCCAGCTTGTAATTGACCAGGCTTACAAGGATCTATACCAGGCCTTTAGGATATACCACCCAGGACTTAGGAATATTGTCAGCTGCCGTAGGTTCTACAAACTCCTCTGAGGACACATTGGAACCACTAGGACCCCAGAATCTACTACTGTAGCCACCCAGGATTTTTTAGATTATATCTCACCCCCTGCTGCAAGAGAAGCAGCTGCCAAGTGGATTGCCTCTGACTGATATCATCATACCCCAACCAAGACCTCCCTCTACTAAAGGCTAGTTGTATACTATGCCTCTGCCATAACCAGGTACAAGAACGAGCAAGCAGGCCACCCATCCCCTACTGCTGAACAAGGAGCAGGTCCATCTATTCAGCCAGAGACAGATATCCTCTTTGAAGGACTTAGTCAGTATGAGGACACATTATCTCATCAGAGAAGGGAGTCAGATGAAGACTCTACAGGTTACCAGTCTGATGATAGTCAATGAGGAACAGTAGGCCTAGGAATCTACCAAGGAACCACAGGTCAAGAAGATCAAACCCCAGAACCAACCCAGCTACCTATACAGAGGTTTGGTTTACCCTCTCTCACAGGACTCTTTGACTTAATATCCGGGAATCAAGTAACTCCAAGTCATACAGCACCACAACCCCACCAAGCAGAATAATCTTCAGGAGAATCTACCCCAACAGGCCCACCACCAATAGTCAACACAATGGTAGATGCCAACATTATAGCACTGACCACCCAGCTAGCAGTACTAGCAAGAATAGTAGGACAGATTGCTGAGCAGAACAAACTAACCAAGACCTTGCGAATCCCAACATTCAGTGGAAAGAACAGTGATATCGAAAACTTCATCAATGCAGTTGATACAGGCTACCAAGCAAATCAATGAAATGACAACCGAGTACCTATAGGAATGCTCACAAACAACCAGAACAGCACCCTTCAACAGCTGTTTGCCACATCAGCAGCACAAGTGGAAACAGTAGCCACATTCTTCACTGGAACAGCAGCCGAATTCTG
>RBNI01001719.1:0-21173 GCA_003990745.1 Jimgerdemannia flammicorona | reverse complement strand
GTCATGTTTGTGTGTTTGGAGTTGTGGATGTTGTTTGTTTTGGTTCTCTGTTTCGACACGTCTCGGGGCTGGGTATATATGCATTTGTTCTGGATTGGTAAGATTCCATTTGTGTGGATCTTGTGTTTTGTGACTTGATATTGACTCAGCTTTGTGCACTGTGACTTCTGTTTGACTCAGCTTCGTGATCTTGCAGGTGGTTTCCAGATTTGTTCGGAGATCGCGTGTGATTTCTGTGGCTTGGAGGTTGTGCGCTTACATACAGAGACTACACCAAATCAGAAAGAAGGCTGAGAATTATATAATCAAGATACAGACACTACAATGGAATAATATAGAGAAAATTCACAAGCCCCTGAAGATTATCAAGATAGGAGACAAAGTTCTGGTATATTGGAATATGGTAGAGTGAATAAAGTCTCAGATCAAAATAGTTCAAGGCAAAGAGAAAACAAGAGAACTAATAAGCCTGCAGGAAGATATATTTTGAACTCACTCACTTCTGCATCCTGAGGACTCTGCAGAGTTAAAGAAGATCAAGTTTTCAAGATACAGAAATCTGACATACTTATATAGTTATATATCTGCTACATTACAATAGTTTGGATACTATATTATAGAATGTAACAATAGAAGAAGTAATCAAAGAGACTCAGAACTATCAAATCAAAAGAATACAATTTAATACAAGAAGACTAAAGCTCACTCTGTTGAAGACCTTGAAGAAGAAAGTAATAGTGAAGACTACAGTGATCTAGAATTATATCCAATCAAGATTATCACTAGAAAAACAGTCTACCCAGCTAAGAAAAGAAAAAGATCAGTAGAAAGGTCATCCAGAAATACCAGTAGAAGAATTATCTAAGAAGAAAATAAAGAAGATAAAGAAGAGCAAGTTGAGATACCTCTTAGATCTCTCTCATCTTTTTGTCTCTAAAATAAACAAACTATATCAGAGGATGAGAAAATAGTAGTTTTCATCTCCCTTTCTCTGATATATTTCATATTATATAAATATTTATCAATACTTTTGTACCTTTTTTTAGAGAAAAGTATTAAGAACATATCATTGATTCAGAGTTCCAAGGAGTGTGCTGAGCAGGGTGGCTCTAGTGCATTTGACTAGCAGTATATGGGAAGAAGATATGGCTGGGGTGTGGGCCTTTTGAGCTCTCATTCAAGTGGAGGTGGGGGTAGAGGGGGTATAAGATCTGGTACTGGAGAATAGAGAGTAATAAGAGAGCTTTACTGATAAGGTCAAGGCTGAGGGTTAGTTGATGGGACTAGAGAGATGGCTATAGGGGGAGAAGAAGAAGATATAGACTAGAGAGTCTAGAGAGGATGCTTAGAGTGAACATAGAGATAGGGCTGGTAGTAGTGCTCCTAATGAGTCAATTTAATCCAGATTGGATTCGGATTGATTTGGATTGAATCCCATCCGGATCAACTCGGATGGGATTTGAATTGGATTCGAATCGGATTCGAATCGGATTCAAATCAACCATTGTTTTGATTTCCAAATTAAACAATTAAATGTTTACATCAATAACTTGATGAATAATCATCCAAATTTGATGATCTTGGTGTTATTTGAAAGCCCTTAATAAGGCCTATCTAATGATACCAAGAACATTGAAATCCGATCATGCATTGCTGAGTTATGAAGGAAAACGTCTGAATCGCCGATTTTGGAAATTCTTTGATTTGTCGATTTTGGAAATTTCGTCAAATGGAACGTTTTCCTTAATATCTCGGCAACACGTAATCCGATTATAATGTTCTTGGTATCATTAGAAAGGCCTTATTAAGGGCTTTCAAATGACACCAAGATCATCAAATTTGGATGATTATTCATCAAGTTATTGATGTAAACATTTAATTGTCTAATTTGGAAATCAAAACAATGCTGATTCGAATCCGATTCGAATCTGATTCGAATCCATCCAGATGGGATTCGAATCCCATCCAAGTTGATCCGGATGGGATTCGAATCCATCCGAATCCCATCCAGATTGACTCGTTCAGAGCACTAGCTGGTAGAGTAGCAGCTAGAGAGAAGAAAGACTGCTAATAGAGAGATGACTACTAATCTAGAAAAAAAATCCAAATATGATAGCTGATAGCAGGATAGGGCTAAAGAGTGACATAAGATATGGAGACTTGGTCAATAGTATAATAGATCTGATAGCAATACTATTACTTAAGAAATTAGTATTCAAATTCATAGTCACACTATACTTCTAGAGTTTGATAGTCATGATAAACTAATTCTAGAGCTACTGGTCTAGAAAATAAAAGAGATAACTTTGGTGAGATTTCTGAAGAGACTTGAGAGAGTAGAGATGGGTTTTGAGGAGAAGGATTTGATACTAGAGATATTGAAGAAAGGGGTGATAGTTGGGGAAGTAGTAGTTTTAATAGTGAGATATATGTACTGAGACCCTTAAGTGGTTTAGCTAGTGGTGGCAATATCTCTATAGTAAAGAAGAAAGAGACTAGGAGACTGATTGTCAATACTGTCAAGAAGTATAGAGATGTAGTAGATATCAGATTCTAGGTTTGGGAGAGTATAGAGTTCAGAATAGATAATGTGAATATCTGAGTGAAATTGGAGAAAAAAGAGAGGTCAGGGAAAGAGAGAGACTGGCCAGTAGTACTGAAGTGCCTAGTAGAGTACAAGATATCAAGAATAAAGAGGATGCTGGAGAAGGAGGAGAATTTGCTTGATATAGAAGAATTTTGAGGCTAAGACAGTAGTAGAGATTATTAATGACAAAAGAGTATATCTGAACCAGACTGCATGAAAGAGAGCTAAAGGGAGGCAGTGGTAGAAGGATTTATTAGCAGATTTAAAGAGGGGTCTGAAGATAGCAGAATCTGCTGAGGTAGTCAATTTCAGGGCCAGTGCCTAGGCTAAAGAGATAGAGACTATACAAGGGAGGAACTTAGAGGGAGGCATGACTTAAGGGTGAAATATAGTGGCTGAAGATGAGGTAATGACAGATGAGACTCACATCTAGTATAGAGTCCTGCCAGTGGGGGGGAGAATAAGGTGCTAGAGGAGGACTGAAATAAGTTAGTAAGAGCAGAAGCTGATGGAGGTTAGGGGATGAGAAATTAGAGATTAGACCTGAAAGAGGAGAGAGTTAGTGGTAAGAAATAGCTTTGGAAGATACTGTTGAATATTGCTGCTAATAATTTAGGAAGGATCAACTTCTATATTATCAGTAAGATATATTGGGAGTCTGTCTTGAGAGAAGAGAGAGTAGTGTGTAAAATATAGAATAAGTTGATAGTTGCTCTGCTGGAGACAAAAGAGTATAAGGTTAATGAGAATAGAGAAGTAGTACTATTGGAAATTACAAATGAATATATAGCTTACTTGTGGTGTCTAAGAAAGAGGTTGGTGAAATAGTAGATAGTGTGTAAGGAGTATTAATCATCTATAGAGATATAAGATGAGGAGAATTTCTAGGAGATATTGGTAGCTCTAGATATATAGAAGAGGGAGGGGATCAAACTTGAAACTGAGAGAATTCTGGATATGACTGACAATATAGTGAGTATAGAATTATAGGACAGGGAGATTTTATATATATTTCTTTCTTATGAATAGTATAACTTAAATTTTTTCTCTGAATATCAATAGGTTAAGAGGGGCAATGAGATATAGAAACATTTTTACCTAGCTGAAAGGACTGGATACAGATCTATTTTTATTACAAGATATTGAATATGATGAGAATTCTGATATATAGAACTAGATGTAAGAGTGGAGAGAGAGTGGCAGTATGGTAGGATAGGATGGGTATTCTAGTTTGCTGAGAGAAGAGAGATATTAAGGACATTGGACATTGGGGGAGTAGGGTAGTGTGAGAGATGTAGAGGAGGCAAGAGAGAGATCTGGTAGTAGTTAGGTCTTATTACTATCTAGTAGAAAGAGGAGTCTGAGTAGAGTAGATAAGCAGTCTGTAGAACTTAAGCAGACTGATAGAGGCTGAGGTTAACTGTCTAGGTGGTGATTTTAATATAGTCTATAATAGAAGATTAGATAGAATAGATGGTGAGAGGGGGTTGTCTGAGAGGAGCAGGGGTCTGGAGAGTTGAGAGAAAATTGAAAGACTTTGCTCTTTAGTAGATATTAGCCAATAGGGGTGGAGAGACTGCTGGATTTGTATATACTGAATCAAGTTGGCTTTAGAATTAACTGGATTCTAACTGCTGAGTACTGGAGAAATGATGTCTGAAAATTGCTAGAGGCTGAGTAGTGTCCATAGTCTGATCACTAGGGTCTCTTGGAATATACAGGTTTGGAGAGAGTGGGAAGGAGCCTGGATATTGATACTTGAACTCTTCTTCATTGGATGAGCCCTCATTATGAGAGGCCTAGATTGTGGATATTTGATCTAGAGTTCTTATTTGGAGAGAGGTGGGCCTTGCTATTGGGAATTGATAGTAGTAGCTAAAATCTAATACTTAGCATTTCTAGAGGGAGGCAGGGAGACTATAAAGTATTCAGAGGAGAGGTTATGTGAGGTAAGTCTTATGTAAGTTAGAAAGACTGTTGAAGGGGTGGGCTGGTCTATTAGAGGATATAGAGATGATGGATTAGAAGATTCAATATATTAGGTTGAAGGTAGAGGAACTATAAGGTCTACTATAAAGAGAAGAGAATGAGTAGGTGAAGAATATAGTAACCTGGCTATGGTGGTAAGGTCTGGAGGAAGAGGAGCAGTCAACAAAGTTTTTATTAAGGCTTCTTTGGATAAGGAAAGTAAGACAGCATTGGGATGAGATAGAGGAGCTAGTGGTAGAGACTCAGAAAATCTTAAGATAGTTGAGTAAGTACTGGAGCCTACTGTAGAGTGAGAAGGAAGATAGAGAGGATGCATAGTCTATTGAGTGGTATCTGGAGGACTGGCATCTGGACCTAGTAGAAAAACTGAAAGAGCTAGAGATATCAGTTCAAAAGGAGGAGATTCTCTGGGTCTTAGTAATAACTAGTCTTGAGATAGCACCTGGGGAGGATGACTTGCCCTGAGATTTCTGAAAGAGAATGGCTAGAGTAGAGACTGTATTGGAGGAGATATCACAGATATATGATACAGTTATTGGCTCTAGAGAGTAGATAGGTAGACAGAGTTTGGGCTTAGTGGTCCTATTGTTTAAGAATAAAGAGAGAAGAGAGGAGTGAAAGAACTGGAGGCCAATTATATTTCTGGACATAGATTATAAGCTAGTTATAAAGATCTTAATTAGTCAGTTGCAGGGGGTGGCTCAGAGAGTATTGGGGGAGGAACAACAGAACTTTGTTAGTAGCTAATTGATCAGAGATAGGATAGCTTGGGTCTATAGTATAATTGAAGAGACCAGAGCTACTGGGGTAGATGGTCATCTGAGCTACGATTTCCTGGGGTATTAGGGATCGTCATATTCAGTTAATGAGAGTTTTCAAAATATTGCAAGCACCATGTAATTACAAACCCGTAAAAAGCCACCAGTGACAGTGGGTACTGAATGCCCTTCCCAGGTTATGGTTGTATATATATACCTTCCTGGTCGTTTGTGAAGATAAGGGTCAAATACTTTTGAGCTCTTCGGCCCATCACCTAGCATACTTCCGGTATTACTACAGATGGATAGATGTATTTAGAGACCGTCTGAAGATAATTCAGCAATCAAGCCAATGATACTTCACTCGAATCGCACCCACACCGGCCTTAGTTTATCGAGCGATAGACCATGACAGAGAAACCCACCAAACGTTGGCGAGGATTCCAAACATGGAGGAACCTCCTGCGAGTGTCATGTTGAGTCTGTAGTACATCAATCACATGGTTCGAGAATTATCACGAATATCTCCCGTGTCTTACGTGATGGTAAGTCAACAGGATGTTGCCATTCGATAATCGCGCAGACGAATGAACCTCATACCTATTAGTAGAAAATCGTATAGTGTATTTTGTACCGTTGGTACAAACTGTTCTTATTGTGGTGTAGCAATTGGAGTCGGAATATTCGGTTATGTCTACACCCGGTAAATAAGTATTTGCAACGAAGGTGACGCTAAGATTTATACCGATACGATCAAGAAAGGTTAGAATATGGTTCATGAAGCAAGATTTCCTGTCAACAAAGTATTCAAGATATTAATGAGAACCCACCTGCCATCTGTGAACATGGAGCACGGGAAATGATCTTCGACTTTGTAAGCGTTGTAGACATGGTTTTGAAACGATGGTAACTGGGTGACATTGACCACAGCAGGCTTCCGTGCCGTCACAGGAATGACGAAACAGAAACAGAAACAGAATAGAATGAGTAGTCTCGTGCGGAGCGTAGCTCCGCCCTCCATTGCATGTAATGGTGTATTAATTCTAAACCAGAATGCGGCAAAGCGGCTGGTTATAAAGATCAAATTGTTACGAGATTCATAATTACGTTTTATATAAGCAATTACAGCCATTTAATTTGTGCATGTATCGTACCCCTATATGCCTTTGACGTCTTTCACCGAGTGTGTAACCGCGTATATATTGTCACGTAGTGGTCGCTGAGTCCTTCAAATACGTCAGATTCTCTTCAAGGTGTATCTCTTAGACTAACTCAAGTTTGTTATAAGAGATACACCTTGAAGAGAATCTGACATATTTGAAGGACTCAGTGATCACTATGTGACAACTTGGTGCCCATTGGCTGGTGATTCAAGATGAATCCCTCACTTTCAAGCTGAAAAATGAACAACCACCACAACAACTACCCTGACTACAAGAGTCATCCCTGCAAGAATTCAAGACAAGATGGAAATGCATCCCCCCACATTCTATGAATATACTACTGAAGAGTCAATCCTGACCTTCATCAAAGACTTTGAACAATTTGCCACTATACAAGTCCTTAATGTGGATGCACAATTGGTCCTTCTACCAGTCAGCCTCAGAGGACCTGCCAGAGACAAGTTCAATACAGCCACCATTGCTAATACTGGTGTAGCCAGACTTGTCAATATGAAGACCTTCCTCAGAACAACATACTATACTGAAGAGATCAAGCAAGCTCTCAAGGATCAACTCAATACTATCTGCTAGGGACTCAGTGAAGATCCCAACTCATTCTATACCTGAATCTGCCACCAGATTGTCTTGGCTGGCTATAATGACTGCCTCAAGGAACAAATAACAGATTCAACCTTTCTTAAAGGAGTTCACTCTGAAATTGCTCTAACAATCTGGTCTACTTCAGCTACACTGACCCTTGATCAGAAAGTGGTCTTTGTATAAAGATATTGGACTGCCAGATATCCCACTGAACACTCAATGGAGAAAATAACTAGTATTAAGATGGAGTCATCAAAACCAACTAGTATCATATCCACCATAGTTGTAAATAGACAACTATCTCTACCTATCCCCCAAGACAGCCAAAGCTGACCCAGTGGAGGAACTCACCAAGCAGTTCACTGAGATGACTACATATCTTGGTAATATTGTTAGAGAAGTCTGAAGTCAACAGGAGACTAGTGCAGAGATTTGCAGCTGCTATAGAAGAATGCATTATTACATACTTCAGATGTAGAGAAGAAGATCACTATATAAAGAGTTGCATAACTGAAATAAGACACAAAGTCCAACCAAGTAATGCTACCAGAACCAGAGAACAAATCAATACAGTAGTCATTGAGAAGATTGGTGATACTGATGATGAAAAATACTATGAAGATCTCAAATTCTACCCTCTACTGAAGGTATCAGAACTCAGTCTAAGCTCTATGACAAGAAGAGTAATAGCAAGCCAGTTAGAAGACTAAAGAAGACTCCAGCTGTCACTATTCAAAGCAAGATCCAACCTGAGGAGATTGATCAAGACATGGAGTTAGATGAAGCTGCCCACCAAATCATTGAAGATACTACTCCAGTCTCAGAAGAGAGTGAAAGCAAGAAGAAACAGAAGCTGTGCAAGACCAAGATCTACCAATATGATATCTACAAAGATTTTAAGGAACAAAAGATCAATGCTACTTTTGGACAGCTAGCTAAAGTCCCTACCTTCAGACAGCAGTTAAGAGTAGAACTTACAACTACTGCTAAAAATTAAGAGTACAAGATTGTAGAAGCTCACAATACACAAGAAGATGATCAAGAAGACTCAGGTAAAGAATTTGAAGACCAGCACAAAACATCAGCCTATACCCTATGTTAGATCAAAGATTGTATCTTTGATACCATTATTGATACTAGTGCTGGAAGATGCCTCATAAGTAAGAAGACAATTGATCACCTAGGCTAGGATATTGAAGAGTCCACTAAGATAGTCTATATCATAGCAGATGGTACATAAGCTACCCTCCTTGGCAAAATCCAAAAAGTCCCCATCAAGATAGGAAGAGCTACCATCTCAGTAAATAAGTATCACCAACTATAACATTCTTATTAGTAACCAATGGCTTTACAAGATCAAGGCCATCATTGACCTCAATACCTAGAAGATATAGATCAACTATAGAGGAAGAAATATATGAGTCTCTATCAATGTCTATAAAGGAGTTCTACCAGACATAGAGGAAGGAGATGAAGAGAATACAGAAGTCTTCATACACTTGGTGAACAAGAATAAGAACAAGACACCCAAGCTCACAGATGAGCAGTAGTACAACAAGATCATCAATGGCTATGCTCCTCAAGGAAGATGCCCCCATAGTACTAGGATGTACTGCTCTGAACACCTGAATGACTGCTGGTCCTGTATCAGTGAAGTCAGAAAAATCTATCAACAGAAGCATGAGCAAGAAGTTGCTGAAGTAAAAAAGAAAGCTGAAGAAGATGACCAGCCCCCAGAGCTGTAAGCTGACAGTGATGATGAGGAGAAACAAGAACCAGATATCACCCTCAAGGTTAAGAAGTTTCACCCTGAAGCCAAGATCCCAGAATACAAGACTGAAGGAGCCATAGGAGTAGACCTTGCCAGTATTCAAGATGCTACCCTCAAACCACAGACCACTACCCTACTTGGCACCAGAATTGGAGTCAAGTTACCAGAGAACCATACTGGAATTATCAAGACCAGGAGCAGTCTGGGCAAAAGTGAAATCTCAGTTAGAGGAGGAGTAATTGACTCTGATTACACTGGTGAGATCTTCCTCATAGTCAGGAATCACAATCCCATCACTACATTCAAAGTCAAGAAGTATAACAGGATTGACCAGATGCTGATCCATGAAATCAAGAAGTCCAAGATCACTAAAGCTATCAAACTCATCAAGACTAAGAGAAGAACAAGACTTTGGATCTACTGAAAGAGGAGCCTATGCTGTCACCAAGATTACTAAACTTGAGTACAAGAAAGACAAGAACTAGAATAAGTACATATATATCATTGGAGAAAACTTTCTCCTAGAAGAACAACTTCTCAAGATCCTGTATCAGAATGAAGAAGTACTTACTACAGACTTCAGGGATATCTACAATCAAGAATCTAAGTACTATCATGAAGTTGACACTAGTGATATCAAGCCTATCTACCAGAAAGCCAGACCTATACCACCTGCTTATAGAGAATAGCTGCAAGCAGAACTCAAGGAAATGGAAGAAGCTGGAATCATTAAGTAAGCTATTAGTCCCTGGGCTTCACCCATTGTCCTCACCTCAAAGAAAAGAAGCAAGCCTGGAGAGTTTGCCCCAAGACTCTATATTGACTATAGAAAGCTCAATGCAATCACCAAGAAGGATAGGTAGCCCTTGTCAAATATTCAAGAAATCCTTACCACCTTTGGAAGTGAAGCCAAATACTATACTACCTTGGATCTGTTCTCAGGCTTCCATCAGTGTAAGAGGGTTGCTTTTTTAGGGTAACTATTACGTAGTTCTGGAAGGGTTTTCTGGAAGTTCTAGATATTTTGGAAGACCGTTTTCTTATGGTCAAGATCAATTTCGTATAGAGTATGTTCTCTATGCTTATTGATTTCAAGATCAGGTTGACGTCTCAACCAAAGTCCTTTTTCGGACTAGTTCTGGATGTTCAGAATTTTCCGTATTTCAGGAAGTTTAAGAAACTAAGACCAGCTTAGTTGAATTGGCGTATCGCTGCAGACAATACCCAATTAGGAAATTTCGTGACGGGGTTAGGAGTGGGACCTAACAGGGAGTGGATTTACTTAAGAGTAGTTTGTGGGTTATTAAATAGGTTTATTTGCTATTCATGATATTGCTATACTAAGAGTAACTGTGTGAAGGGGTATTGTGGGGAAGTGCTCAGGAGTTGTGTTCAGATTGTTCAGGTCTGAGATTCTGAGGTCTGGGGGAGGGGGTATTTATACTAGTGAGGGGCTATCTGGACTATGCTAAATATAGATATAGCACTAAGTGCCTTACTGAGTCGGAATGCAGTCACGTAGTACAAGTGTGATCTGACATGTCAAGAGATCATCTGACTGCTGAGTCAGTTCACAGTCATGTCGTACAAGGCTAATCTAACTATACTATGACTGTCAGGCTATTTATAGGTTTAGGCACTGTCTGGATAGTCTTCAATGACATCACCATCGATGACATCATCTCTGATGAAGTGGTCATCTAGGAAGAGTGGTTCGCGGATTACTTCTCCTTGTTTGCTGAGGTAATAATACATTGGGACTTCATCTCCATCCCACAGAATAGCATCGTCTGTCTCGTACACTGGATAAGGTGTTGGTGGGTGAAGGAGGGGTGTATTGTCTTCGCTTCCATCGGATTCGCTGTCTGTATACCTTCTATAGGTTACAGCACTATGAGTCACGGGGTTGTAGTAAGCTGGTGGCTGTGGTTCATGTCACTCATACTCAGATGGTGGAGTGGTTGGTTCAATCTCGAGGGTTGTCTGAAGATACAGGTTGTGTTCTCTGGTCTCTTCATTGTAGTTGAAGTAGTCAGGGGTGAATGCAGGTTGGTATTCATGCCAGTGGTCATTGTCCCAATAAGTCTCGTATATGGCTATAAACTATTGTAAGTTCATCAGAAAGGTTGGTGGTGTGATCAGGGTTGGTAGAGATCCTTGGCTTGAGGTCATGTCGGTGTCAGAAGGATCATTGTCTTCTGCTTTGTCTTTGTCAAAGTTGATTATATCGTAGATGTCCTTCATGGCATATCCAACTTGAGGCATTTGCAGAATATAGTCATTGGGGTGTGAGAAGGTTCTGTCTGTGGTTTCAACATACTCAAGGTACTTGTGGTTGAGTTCTTGTATCATGTCATCAATTTGGCCATAGGACAGGGTAGTAACCATTTCGCTGGTAGTAACTTGGAGGCAAGGAATAAAGGTGCTGTACTTGTAGAAGAGCTCTTGGTGTTTGTGGGCAATGAGCTTCTGGTGTTGAGACATCTGGGTAATGTCTGTATCATGGTGGTGTTCAACCATGTCTTCCAGTAGGCAGCCGATCTGGTAGTAGCTTGAGATTTGTCCAATCCGGTGGGCATCATTAAGTATGTTCAGGGCGTTCCATCAGGCTTCTACAAAGTAGAGAGGTGCTTGGCTGTAGATATTCATGAGGGGCAGAGGGGGTGTGGCTCGGTTAACAATGGCATTCCAAATGTCAGTGCAGATGCGGTTGTAGATCTCGGTGGTCATGTTTGTGTATTTGGGAGTTGTGGTTGTTATTTGTTTTGGTTCTCTGTTTTGATATGTCTTGGGGCTGGGTATATATGCATTTGTTCTGGATTGGTAAGATTCTATTTGTGTGAATCTTGTGTTCCGTGACTTGGTATTGACTCAGCTTTGTGCACTGTGACTTCTGTTTGACTCAGCTTCGTGATCTTGCAGGTGATTTCCAGATTTGTTCAGAGATCATATGTGATTTACGTGGCTTGGAGGTTGTGCGCTTACAATCAGATTGGTCTCACTTAAGATGCTAGTGAGAAATCAGTCTTCATCATACCTGATGCCACCTATATCTACCTGTAAATGCTATTTGAAATATATAATACCTCAGTAAGTTTTCAGTGAATGATGAACAGAGTCTTCAACAATGAGATCAGAAAATAGCTCTTTGTCTATGTTGATAATGTGATCATCTTCAGCAATACTGTATGGGAATATATCAACCATATATAGCTAGCCCTCAAGAAGCTCAAGGAGCATGGCCTCTATATCAAGCCTAAGAAGTACAAGTTTGTAGCTCAGGAAATTACCTATCTAGGACACCTCATCAACCAGATCAGAATCTACACAGACCCTATGAAGATTGAGACTATTGCAGTCTATCCAAGATCCAGAACAACCATAGAAGTCCATGCCTTCCTTGGACTGGCCTCCTACTATAGAAGATTCATCAAAGAATACTCCAACATTATAGCACCTATCTATGAGCTACTGAAGAAGGAGACCAAATTTGAATAGATCAAGGAATGCCAAGAAACCTTCAATGAACTCAAGACCAGATTGACACAAGCACTCATCCTCAGAAGACCAGATTGGAACCTAGAGTTCATCCTGCAGACAGATGCAAATACTATAGGACTTGAAGCAGTCTTAGCTCAGAAGAAAGATAGACATGAATATGTTATCTCTTATGTAAGCTAAGGTATCCACAGAGCAGAACAGAACTACAAGTCATGCAAGTTCAAATGCTTAGCAGTAGTTAGGGCAGTAGATAAGTTCTACTACTATCTAGCTGGGAAATACTTCACTATTCAAACAGACCATTCTGCTCTTATCTGGCTATTCCATACTCTGAACTCCAAAGGAATATATCAGATAGATCTACAGGCTGCAAGAGTATAACTGTACTGTCAAGTACTACTCAGGAAGAACCAATGCCAATGCTGATACACTCTCAAGAATACCCTAAAATACTCCCATCAAGACTATTCAACATGAATAAGAAGTTATACTATGAATTAATCAGCTACCTTAGATAGTGGAAGATGCCCAACCACCTCAAACTCTGGACAATCACTATTATCAACTGGATTTAGAAACAGTTTGAACTAGACAATACCATACTCAGAAAAGGAGGAAAGCTTATAATATCTGAATATAAGAAGTATCAAGTAATGAAGAAAGTACACAAACAAGGATACCTAAGAGAAACTAACATATATGACAAGGCAAGAAGAACTATGTGATGGTCCAAGATAGAAGAAGACCTGCACCAATTTGTCAAAGGGTATGACAAGTGCCAAAAACAGAAACAAGAACAGCAAGACCAGATACCTGAGTTATCAAGAATTGAGCCTATCCCCTTCTACCACATTGCAATGGATATCATTGGGCCACTACCAGTAATACTATCAGGAAACTGCTATATTATAGTTATTATAGACCTCTTTACCAAATGGATAGAAGTAGGAGCATTATAAGAAGCCAATGCCCTCTCTATAGCCAACCTCCTGTACTGAGAAATCATCTGCTACTATAAGACACTAAGGCAAATAATCACAGACCACAGCACAGAATTTTTCAATAGATTCTATAAGATAATATATCAGAAATACAAGATTTAGTACATCAAGACCACTGCATACCACCCTCAAGGAAATGGACAGACAGAGAGAACCAACAAGACTCTCAAGAACATTCTAGCAAAGATCTCAGATATATACAAGAATTGGGATAACTACCTCCCAACTGCCCTCTCTGTCCTATGAGATATATGGTCACAGAGTATACATTTTACCTCAAGAGAACTGCTCTTTGGAGAAAAATATTCTGATGAAACCTCAGCCACAAATCTAGACCTAACTTAGAGATGGGTTGACTCAGAAATCTGAAGACTATACCAAATCAGAAAGAAGGCTGAAGATTACATCATCAAGTCACAAGCACTGATGAGAAAGAATGTAGAAAAGAATCACAAGACCCTAAAACCCATCCAAATTAGAGAAAAGGTTCTACTATATTGAAATATGGTAGAAGTCTCATGGTCACAAAAACTGAAGCCCAAATGGGAAGAACTCTTCTATGTACAAGATATCAAGAGAACTATCTTCTGGCTTAGAAAAATCTCAGGGACTATACTGCCTACTACAGTACACAGGAACAGACTCAAGAAGTACTATAAACCTATACAAGAGAAGCAAAATGTGATGACCACTCATGAGATTCTAGTCTACAAATCATAACAGCATATTCCATGATCAGCAAACAATCTATCTGGACCATTCTCTAAAAGATATGGCACAAATAACTACTTATCTATGAAACTTTCAAAGCCAGAGAAGTTTGAACTGTCAACTGATTGGTTAAGATCAGAATCAGGCCCTTGCTCTATATGAAGAGAGCAATCCTTCACCATTATGCCAAAATATATAGAGAAGATACCAGTCTATAAACACCACTTTTTGACCCCTGCCTGAGGTTATGGGATCAGCAAATTTTTCAGAACTGGACCAATGAATAAGGACATTTAAGAAGATCCTTATTTAGGAGGAAGATGTAATAGTGACCTCAGAATGATGATATCAGTACAAAAGATAGCAATTCCTTATAAGCTACCAGATTAGAGTACAAGAAGATCATACAGCATAACTCACCCAGGCTATAAGATGAGTAATGATGACCAACTATAAGTCATTGTGACCACAGTATAGGTATCTTGAGAAATATAAAAGAAGGATCAAGGAACTGCAGTAGCAGTAACTCAACAAGACCTACCAATTCCAAAATAGCTCAAAGACTTATCACAAACAAAATGCCTACTGCTTACCAAATCTCAAGGTCAAGGAACTACCAAGGTACCTCAGTCAAAGAAAGGATATTCCAAGACATCAAAAGAGCTATGAGGACCTGTACAAGAAGGACTCCTAGCCTCAACCTGGGTACTGGGGATCCTTATCACTTTATTCTCTACTACTGTGAAATGGAAATAAGGATCACCATTATTACTAAATACCTCCAAATATAGTAGAAGTATGAAATAGAAAACCTTCTTAGCCAGGAGTTCCCACAGACCAGCCCTCAAGAGTTACAAGATACCACTTCTATGGATATACATGAAGTAAGGATAGCTAAGAAGATTCATCAGATCTTCAGACATACACTATAGTTAATCCCCAACTTGGAGTATATTAGAGTCTCAGACTTCAGAGATCTATCAGCCCACCATATCAATGCACTAGAAGCCAGAGTGGCTATAGAAGCCCAGTCCACTATTACCTTCAATAGTGATGAAGTAGAAGACTTCTGGCATTCCATCCTCCAGGATAACCCAGATCAATTCCTGTAAGGATTGATCTCAGCCAAGTATCTAGGTTAGATCTCCCCAAGACCCTACATTTGTTCCTTATTTTGTAGAAAAGAACCTCATAGACTAAAGAGTCCTGGATCTCCTCACTCTCCCCACCACCACCAAACATGATGACATCATCAGTGATGACATCATCTCATGTGACATATGCAAACTGCACAATATATACAAAATGAGCAACCTATGTGATGAGACCAAAATGTTTGTAGATCTCATCTCCTTCAGCAATGATGAGAATAAAGCCTTTATAGTTCTGAATATTCTGCTCTAAAGTCTCTTGGTTACACTGAATTATACCAGTATTCTTTTTCTATATAATAGCTATTCCTCTACTAGCATTCTGACCTTGTATGACTCAGAATTATTCCAGCACTCTTTTCCTATATCACTGAAATTATACTAGTATCCTGAACCTGTACAACAATCTGTACTGATACTGAAACTTGGCAGTTTTCTGTATTCCAGCATTTTATTTAGTTATTGGAATTTATATTTAGCTTTATATTTTAGTAATTATTGAATTATATTTTGTATAAATACCCCTCTTATTTCTTTTGAAATAAAGTCAGTTCCTCTCAATGCAATATACACAATTCCTTGTAAGTATCTAAAGAGATAACAAGATAGTTTAAAGATAAGAAGTTTGAGGACTATAAGACCTTAAGAAGGTACTCTAATAAGAACTTGCTTATAACAAACTTGAGTTAGTCTAAGAGATATATCTTGAAGAGAATCTGACATATTTGAAGGACTCAGTGACCACTATGTGATAATATATACCTTTTAGTTTGTGGCACAGCATCTCATTCTCCCACCTATCTCAATATCATGAGATATCTGAATATAACAGAGTCATCTGATCATCTCAGACATCTACTAGGTACTCAGAGTTTTCTTGTCTCATCTCAGAGTAATAATACTATGTTTCAGTTCATAATAGAACTGACCAATTGTCCAATAGGATATATTTATAGTGGCTTATAAGAATTAGAGGAAATATTAGTACAGGACACCTAGTTATAATAAAATTTTTGAAAAAATAGAACTCCAGAATAATAAAAGATATTAACAAATTTGCTTCATACTTTTGTTTTCTAGTTATTTATCTACAAATGTATAATGTCTTTTTTTTATTTAAACATCAGAATATAGAGTTCTATTCTTTTAAAGTTGGTCACTTTTTATATATATTGGAGGAAATTGAGACTCAAAGAAAAGTAGTCATCTTAAAAAAACTTACACATTAATATAAGAAGCTCTATACTAAATTTTACTAAATTCTCAGATATTTTCATAGAGATAATGGAGATTTTTGAGTAAGTAGGAATTTTTTATAATAAAAGAGATCATTGTGAGATCTCAGTGAAGATGACAAAGAATATCTTAGTAAAAATAGTGAGGGGGGATCTCAGTAAAGGTGGTAAAAGAGATTTCATCAAAGATGATGAAAAGAATCTCAAGGTAAAGGAGATGAAGATAGCAAAGGAAATCTTGAGAAGAATCTTAGTGAAAAAGATAAAGATAGTAAAGAGAATCTCAAAGATAAAGGAGATAAAGATAGTAAAGAAAAGAGAATATTGATAGTAAAGATGATAAAGAGAAAGAAATCTCAAAGAGATCTTGGTAAAAACAGTGAGAAAGGAGATTTCAGTAAAAATAACAAAGGAGATCTCAGTAAAAATGATAAAGAGAACCTCAAAAGAGATCTTAATAAAGAAGATCTTAATAAAGTTAGTAAAGAAAAAAGAATCTCAAAGAAGATCTCAATGAAGATATCAGTGAAGATATTCTCAAAGAGAAGATGCTAAAGAGAAGAGAGATCTTAGTAAAGATAACAAAGAGATCTTAGTAAAGATGATAAAGAGATCTTAGTGAAGATATTTATAAGAGGAAAATAATAAAAGAATCTTAGTAAAGATGCTGATAAAGAGAAAGATGATAAAGAAAAGAGAATCTTAAAGGAACTTTCAGTAAAGATGGTAAAAAAATCTCAGTAAAGATATCAGCAAAGAGATTCTCAAAAGAAAGATAGTAAAGAGAAGAGAATCTCAAAGAAGATCTTAGTAAAGATATTAACAAAAGAGTTCTCAAAGAGAAGACAGCAAAGGGAAGGAAATCTTGAAAGAGATCTCAGTGAAGATATATAGCAGAGAGATCTTAGTAAAGATATCAGTGAAGAGATTCTCAAAGAAAAGACAGCAAAGAGAAGAAAATCTCAAAGAAGATCTTAGTGAAGGCAGTAAAAAAATCTCAGTAAAGATGTCAGTAAAGAGAAGAGAATTTTGGAGATGATATCAGTGAAGAAATTCTCAAAGAAAAGACAGTAAAGAAAAGAGAATCTTGAAAGGAGATCTCAGTGAAGAGATTCTTGAACAGTTCATCTTTCTAATTATTATCATCTTCTCAATTTAAAGAAACCTATCTATATGACTTATATTTCTTTATCTATTTTTCTACTTTAAGACCAGTAAGTTCTAATCTATAAATATTTATATATCTAAAAGCTTTTCTTATAAACTTCTAAATAAGTATAAGCTCTATTGAAGCTAAAGCTATAGGTATTATTTTTTGAAGATCTTTAAAAATATAGTCATAATATTTTCTTTATCATTCTTTAATATATTTTAATAAATTGAGTTTATAGTGAAATTTTAAATAAAAAATAATAATCTGATCTTCTTTTATAATCTTCTTCAATAAAAAAGATTTCTGAGTAACAAAATCAGACTGTAGCTCTAAAATTTGTTAAGCATAGTATCTTAGTTATATAAAATTTTTAATAGTAGATATTTTGTAGTTTTCACAAGTCTTTAATAGATCTTCTTATCAAAGATTTCTTTCTATCAATATCTGTTTTATATATTTAGTCTATTCTCTCAGCTCCTTATCAGGATAATTATCAGGAAAGATTATTATTTATTTTATATTATTAAAAATAATATCTTTTAGAGATACTTACTTTTTATCAAAATTAAGAGTCATATAGCTCACCTGCAATATATCATCAATAAAATAACTATAATTTGATAAATTATCAAATGTTTATAAAAAATTATAGTTAGAAAACTTCTTTTAATAAATTGCTATAGCTTTTTTGAATTATTTAATAATATCTATACTAGTTTAATAACTATTATGATTTTTTTTAGGATAAATAATTTCTCTAGCTTTCAAGATTATACTATCTTTACAAGTATGCCTCAATAGTCTATCAACTTCTGAAATAAATTTACTAACTATAATAGATCTTTTTCTACTTTCTTATATAATAGTATTTCTCTAATAAAATATTATATTATATTCTGAAAATCATTTGAGTAAAAAATACTTTCATTATAAGTATAAAAGACCAATAGATGTTCATCATCAGAGAGAGTAGAAATTTCAAGGTTAAAAGAAGATGATTTTAATAGAATATTTTATAATAATACTGATATATATATCTAAAAATAAGATCTTTGAAGTTTATAAAGATAATATAAATATAAACATCTATAATAATAATGATAAAGCAGATATTTCTGATAGTAAGATCTTTGAAGTCTATAAAGATAATACTGATATAGATATCAATAGTAAAATTGATAAAGGTGATACTAATATAGATATCTCTAATAATAATGATAGAGCCTTCAAGAGAGTCTTTAATAGAGATTTTGATAGAGCTTTTGATGGAGTCTTTGACAGAGTCTTCAATAAAGCCTTCAATAGAGCCTTTAATAATAAAGGATCCAAAGATAATATAAATATCTCTAATGGTGAGATCTTCAAAGTTTATGAAGATAATACTAATATTGATATCTCTGATGGTAAGGTCTTTGAAATTTATGAAAATAATATCAATATAGATATTTCTGATAGTGAGGTCTTCAAAGTTTACAAAGATGATGCTAATACAGATACAGATATCTCTAATGGTAATGATAGAGTCTTTGATAGAGCTTTCAATAAAGTCTTTAACAGAGCCTTCAATAATAAAGACTCTAAAGATGATAAATATAGATATTCCTAATAATGAGGTACATATAATAATCCTTTATATTTTATTTTATTTTTACTAGATTATTATCTTTTTGTATTATATTACTCAGTAGAATATTCTAAAATAGCTTAGAATAGTATAGAATCACTTAGTTTTTTACAAAGAATCTATTTTCTAAATAGTTCTATCAAGATTCTATTGATTACTAATTGATACTTAGTAACTTTCTGTAATGTTTTACTAAGTTCTACTAAGTATGACACATTATTTAATATCTAGCTTAGTAATATTCTATCTATTTCTTCTTCTTTCTATTCATTATATATAAATATCCTCTCTAAATACTTTAATAAAGCTCAGTCTAGTTAGTTATCACATATTTACTTGAATCTTCTAAAGGTAATTGAACTTCTCAAGTTCTATTCCTTAAATCTAGTTATACTTTCTATTTAAATATTTGCTAATATATAGTTTAAGTCTTAGATTTCATCAGACTTAACTATATTAAAGCACTCTTACACTTTAATAAGTATAATTGTTCTCTATAATATATATATTTATTATAATTGATAGTAGTAGAAAAGTTAAATTATACTCCTAATACTCTAAATGAGTCAATTCAAATCAAATCCAGATTTGATTCATTATGTAATAGTTTGATCTAAATCTCAAATCCAAAACTATCTAAATCAACTCAGATTAATCTGAATTCACTCTATCCAAATTACTCAATTCAAATTACTCAATCTGAATTACTCAATCTAAACTACTCAATCTGAATTACTCTATCCAAATTACTCAATCTGAACTACTCCCCTATTCTGTCTCAATAGAAAATCACTATCTCATTAACTATCTTTTTTTTTTTTTTTTTTTTTTTTTCTTTTTCTTTTTTTAGTCACTTGGACTTTTACTTTTATTACAAATTACTATTCAATCTATGTTATATTAATATAAAAGTACTGACATACCCTTTACTCAATCCCATATGGACTCTTTTCTCTCCCTCTCTCTCAACCTCTCTAGAGAGTTATCAATCCTCCAGCAACCCCAACTCTCTCACTACTCTTCTTGCAAATACATTCTACAAGTCTCCTACAGATTCCCCCTCTAGGTCTCCATCTCCACCACCACCCATTCAGGATATCCAGCAATAACCACTCTTATTATATGATCCTTACTCCAACTGCTAATCATTGGCCATTTTTAAATATATAGAGCCAATGTCTGGTAAGCTCAATCTAAATAGCTAGAGCCTACCCCAAAGTCAACCACTTATCTCCAACTCCTCCCACCAACCTATACTGGAGATCACTCCACCTCCTACCCTCCTCTCTCTCTAAAGGTCTCAACTCTAGTTAGTTCTCAATGACTTGCCAGAAATCTCCAGAATCTTGCACTCTTCATATTAATGCTCAGAGATCTATACTATGCCTCCCATCTGCTCAACATTCAGATACTCCTCACACTCTAAAGTATCTCCTTCTATCAAGTATCCTAACCAGTAGTTCAGCATTACATTATATCTCAGAATCTGCCACCATATCACTCAGAACTTGGGGGGGAGCTATCTTACCACCTGCTTGCATTAAGACCAGACACTATTTCAGTCTCACTCTTTACCAATCCCTACCCCCTGACATATCTCTAGCTATAAATCTCTCTCATGCTCTCATAGATATTCTATGCTATCTTCTAGCTAAAAATCCTCCACCAGTATACTTCCTAGTAATAAGCAGTCTCATCTTCATATCTGTAGTCCTCATTCCTCCTCTCTCTCATCACTTCTCTTTTTTTTTTTTTTTTTTTTTTTTTTTTTTATAGTCACTTGGACTGCCCTTTATTACCAAAGTCTATAGTACTAATAATACAATATCACTCTCTCCTTCAACCAATGCCCTGTGGGCCCAGGTCCCCCCCTTCAATCCCCCCCTGCCTGAGCACCACCCGACCACCCACAACCCAAATCCTTCCACC
>RBNI01001718.1:0-21176 GCA_003990745.1 Jimgerdemannia flammicorona | reverse complement strand
TTTTTTTATAGTTACTTGGACTCCATCTTTATTACTAGTCTATGAATAAGTATACATCATCACCACCCACTACCCAATCCCCATAGGAGAGCCCCTCCCCACCTTCTCCCGAATAAAGATCACCCTCTTACCAACTACTCTAACTCTCCCCCTACTCTGTCTACAAATTTTCTCTACCAAGCGGTGCCGCCGATCACCCTGCAGCTCCCAACCAAGCCACCAGCCTGTTAAGGTGTCTCTTATAAGACTATGCCACTGCAACAACTGGTCCCCCAAGCCCTGTCTCCTCCTATCCTCAAAAAAAAATAGTCAGTAACTGGTCAGCCCCACCCAAATAGCCAAAGCCCAGCCTAAGGTAAGCCACTCCTTTCTTATCCCCCTTACCAATCAATCCCATAAGTCCTCCCACCTTCCCTGTACTTTATCTCCCCTATACCTTACCCCCAAGCAATCCCCAATTGCTTGCCAAAAGTCCCCCCAACACCTCATACTCTCCTAGCCAATGTTCTGGCATCTGTACAAAACCCCCTTCCTGCCCTACATTATGGCACTCCTCACAGTCGAAGCAACCCCCTATGATAAGGTGCCCTGAGCAGAAGTTGAGCATTACATTCCTCCACAGCATATGCCACCAGACCACCCAGTACTTTGGCAGCATCCACTTTCTCACTGTGGTACTCCAGGTCCAAATACCATACCAGTTCCACTCTTTGCCAATTCCAACTCCTTGCCAACTGCTAGGCCACAGATCTTGGTCTGGTCTTCTTTGGCATTCTATTCCATCACTAATATCGAACTCAATTAAAGGAGTACCACCCAGTAGTATACAATCTCATCTCCATATCGCCTGATCCCAAGCTACCTCTCCTTCATTCCCCTGCCAACAAATTCCAATGTGGTGTACCCCCTCTGCTATCCTCCACCAAAATCCTTTATATCACAGTTGTTCCATGCTCCTAAGTCTAACCAATGAGAGGAGATCACCAGTCAAGCCTCTTGGCACTGACCATCTCTCCCAGATCTTCTGCAGCAGGGGAACCCAACTACCTCCTCTCAACTCCACTGCCCTCTTTAGCCACCATGCTCTCAAGCAGTGTAACTGTTTTGGAAAGTCAACCAGCCCAAGACCACCTCTTGCCACCAGTAAGGACAAGATCTCCCAACCGATCTAACTCCACCTGCCAGCCCAAATCCATTCCTTCACCAGCTTCATCAATCTCTTCACTACCCAGGCTGGGAAGTCCAGATGGTAAGCCAGATATCACAACTTCAGCAGCCAGTAGACATTCAAAATTGAGACCTGCCCTACCAGAGAATAGTATCTTCCCCCCCAACCCTATAGGGCCTCCTTCCAGATTACAATTCTCTACTTCCACCAAACTCTGGACAGAACTGACCCATAAACTGACAAATAAATATCCAAGTACTACACTGCTTCACTGGTGGGGATGATTGTTCCTATAACCTCCCCTTCCACTAGGCCATTATCTAGCACCACCATTTCACACTTGTGCTAGTTCAGCTTAGCCCCAGAGTTCTCCTCATACCACTCCACTGTCTTCTTGAGCTCCTTGACATCAGTGATTGATCTCAAACCAACTACTATATCATCTGCAAAGGCTCCAACTTTCTACCCAATGTCAAAGACAGAGAGCCCCACTATCTGCCACCTAATTCTGTCCATAAGAGGTTCTAGGGAGAGAGTATACAAAATGGGGGACAGTGGGTCCCCCTGGGGAACCCCCCGATCCAAGGGGAATGCTATCCCTCTATGACTATTACACATGATTGCAGCCCTACTCCCTTCCAGTAGGCTGACCATAGCTGACTGGAATTGGCACAGAACCCCCATTCTATCCAATACTTTCACCAGTCAGACTCATCACACCCAGTCGTAAGCCTTCTTCTGGTCCAGGAAGACTAGTTGCCCATCCAGTCCACAGGCCCTTGCCCCTTCAATAACTCCATGTACTCAGGCTGTGTCATCCCTAATGAGCCGACCACCCACAAATCCCCTCTGCTCAACACCCATGACTTACTGGGCCACCTTCTGTAGTCTTGCAACCACTACCTTAGTCACCAACTTTCTGTCCATATCTAGCAATATTATTGGTTGCCAGTTCTTCCAATCCTCCTGCCTTCCTTTGTTCTTATAAAGCAGCATCACCAGCCTAAGATCCTGCTCCCCCACCCACCTCTCTGTCTGTAGGATAAAGTTGCACAATGCTGTCATCTCTCCCATTACACCAGAGACTTCAACCATTCACTTCCAGAAGTCCCAGGGCAGACCATCCTCCCTAGGTGCCATCCCTGGCATTGTTGCAGCAAAAACCTGGTAGATCTCATCCTCCTGTACAGGCACTACCAGATCCCCTAGCCCCTCTACTTGTGGTGAGTGCCAATCCTCCAATGTTCAGTCAATGGCAGCAGCATCTGCCCCACCCTCCTTCTCACTCCACAATCTACTCCATCGCTCCTTCAGTGATCCAAGAATGTTCTGTACACCATGTACTAGTACATCATCTGAGTCAAATATCCCTTCCCACCATTGCTGTACCCTTCTTGCTCTAAGGGCCCTTGTAAGAAACTTGAAAGGCCTCTCCCCATCCTCCAAATCCTGCCAATGAAGCCATGCTGCCAAGCTTTGTACTCTTGCCTCTTCCTCTTCTCACAATACCTGTTGTAGTTCCCCAACCTCCATCTTTACCCTCATTAGCCTCCACTTCTTCTCTCTCCAATATTGTCAGCCTTGCCCACTCCTCCAGGAGCCTAGCCAATCTAGTAGAAGCCCAATGCACTCTTTGTCTTCACTGCTTCTCTGCCTCCTTACCAGCCTCACTCTAGTAAATCTTGGCCATCTCCTTCATCCTCATCTACTGAACCCCAACTAAGGTACCTTCCTGCTGCCAGTTCTCCATCCTCAGCTGAATGTCTTTAGCCCACTCATCCCACCAGGTCTTGTCATCTAACAAAGAGGAATTAAGGCACTAATGTCCAGGCCCATCCCCACTTCTCCCAAAGCACCCCTGTTCCAAAAGCCCCCAGTGATCCGACCATAGACACCATTCTACCTCCAGCGACTTCCAAACATCTAGTCCCCAGCAGCTGATCATCAGAATCCAGTCAATTCTTGTCCCCAGGCCCCCTGCCCAGTGTATATAAACCCTCCTATCCCCCCAGTACTCCCTACCAGTGTCTACCAATATACTTAGTCATTCTACTTCCTCCCACACCACCAGTCCTCCACTCCTGCTCTCAGTACCTCATCCTCCATCTGTTCTATCCATCAGTATGTCCTGAACCATATTGAAATCTTCCCCAAGCATATCCACCCCAGTCTCTACAAGGATCTCACTCTCCTGTAGACTTTTCACCCAATCTACATGCTCACCCCATACAGCAGGGCAGTAACAGGAGCCAACTGTAACTGACTCCCAGTCTGCATGAATCCACTCACTCCAGACCAGTCTCTCCCCCCAGCTCCTCATCTCCTGTATCTCCCCTCTGCCTTTCCGAACCAAAATCCCAACCTTGCCCTTCCAAATTGCTACACCTCCCCATTCCTTCATCTATTCCATCTTATCAGAATCATCCTCACACCTGACATCCTGCAAGAGGAAGAGATCGGCCTCCAATCCCTTCATCCAAGTAAAAATGTTCCTACGTCTAGCAGCACCCTGTAACCCATTCATGTTTAAAGAAAAAATGTTGGTTGTACTGTTCATAATGAAATATGTTATATTATCAATCAATCTCTACTGCTCCATGCTCATCTCCTCTTGTGCCGTGTCCAGATTATGTTCTGCAGTCACTTCCTCCTCTTCAGCCCTCTGAGCCTCCAATCCAGCCAGCAGTTCATTCATCTCCCCATCTGCCTTCTTCTCAAACTCCTCTTGATATTCTAGGTAGGCCTCCTGCCAGAGCTGCAATCCATGGTACTTGTTCCAGTAGTATTCAGCCCTCTCCCCCACAATGACTGCCATCTCTGCCTTCCTCTCCTTATCCACCTCATATCCTTCCTCCTCCAGGTACACTGCAAGAATTTCTGCCTTCAATGCCTTCATCACTCCATCCCCCTGCAGTATCCTCACCCAATGCTCATCACCCATCACTCACAAGTCCACCTCCCCCAACTCTTCCACCACCAGGTTATTCATCATCTGGCACATCCAAAGTAAGTTCCCCACCTTCTTCCCACCCAGAGTCACTGGCCTCTCTCCATCCAACATTGTCGTATTGGCCCCAGTACTTGCAGATTCATCTTATACCTCTGGGACATCCACCAGTTCCTCCTCTCCAGCCACCACCACCTGACTCTCATATGCTACCTCCAGAACTCCGAATTGCACCCTCTGGGCCCCCCACATTGACACATCCTCTACCACCCTGTTTTGGGAAGCCAGGCCTTGCCTGATAAGAGGGGTAGGGGTAGGGGAGTCCTTCCAGTTCTCCTCCCAAACCTCCAGTATACTATCAGCATACGGGCCATTACTAGGCTTCTCCTTATCCTCCCCTGCCTCCTTCCTGATCTTCCCCTCCCCCTCGCCAGCCCAGACACTCACTTTGGCTCCCCCTGTGCCCTTTACCTTACTTGCATCCTCCAGTGGTCTATTATCTAGCTTAGCCAGCAGCTCCTTCTGTCTCTTACACCCCTGAGCCCTTTCCCATTGCTCCTTATTCACTTGAATCTACTTTCCATCCATCACCTCCAAGTGTATTGACTCTACAAAAGCCTCCTAAGCCTTTTTTTTTTTTTTTTTTTTTTCACTTAGACTCCCTTCCTTTATTATACCCATCTATCCCATATAATATACAGACTCCACCCCCTAACCAATCTCCCTAGGGGGGCCCCCTCCCCCTACTCCTATCCTATGAAAGGCCACTTTGTCCAATACTATCTCTACTCTCCCCCTGCTCAGTTCACAGATCCTTGCTATCAAGCTATGATGTCATCCCCCCTGAGTACCCCAACCCACCCAGTCTCCCAAGCCTTCGCTTGCTGCTCTACAGCACTACCCAACTCTTCTAGCACTTCCAATAAATCCTCCTCCTCCTCTTTACTTCTCTTTACCCTTATCACCTTGCACAAGATCACTCCCCAGACCATTACTGAAGGCCAGTCTCTTGCCTTTCTGGTAGCTTCCTTCCCAGCCAGCTGAATCCTCACATCCATGTCCCCAGTCCTGAGCAAGATCCCTTCCCAGACCCTGAATCCAATATCCACTACCTCTCTATATTCTGCTATGACTTCCTCGACTCTCCTTCTTATCTCCACCACTGTCACTGTAGGCACTCCTTTTACCAGCAGTTGGACCACTCTGGGATCCCACTTAAGGCAACATGCCATCAGAATATACATCTTCCCAACCACCAATCCAACTTTCAGTACCTCCTCTAATGGCGCAGTCTCCTCAAAACCCACCTCCACTCCCTCCAGTCTCTTCAAAAACTTCACTGACATGGCTCCTGCCACTTGCTTAGCAATGAGTCCCAGCACCATTTTCGCCATCACCACTAAGCCCCTGAAACACAGTGTAATCATAAATACTGAGATCAATTTTTTGAGTAATGGGGCCACTACCAGGCCTGTCATGCCATCTGTCAAATCCCCTTATATTCTAAGCCACAGCTGCTCAGCCTTGCCATCAGCCATCACATCTGGATTTTTTTCCAGATTGGCAGTCCCATCGCCATCAGCAGTCACACTCCCCCCAGCCACTACTCCCCCAGCTCTACTGCCCCCCCTTCCAAGGGCTGCTCCCCCTCACACTACCACCTTCTTGGTCTCCTTACCCCTCTTTAGCCAGCCCTCCAGCCCTAATGTCCGCTGTCTCTCCTTCACTGTCTCCACAAAGCTTACCCTTCCAGATCCTTGGCCTCCACCACTACCTCCACCCCATCCACTCACCAGCAGCCCCCTCATGTCCCCCCCCAGGCCTGGGCCCCTCCCCACCTGCTGCCAGTTGAAAGCACTTGAGCCACCCTGCCTAGTACACACCTCAGATTGCCTGTCGGTCACTATGTTGTTAGTCTCTTTTCTCCAAAAATGATGTTGTAAGTGCCTTTCAAAGATTGTGTAACCTGAATGGTACTGGAAAGAGATGAGTCTATCTCTTCTTTATTACTCTATCACTAGAGGTCAATTCATTAAGTACCATCAATTGCTCTCTACCAGAATCCCCTATAGTATATCTTCTGACTCCCCTCTAGTACCACTAGAGAGAGCAAGTCACCAGACATACCATGGGAAGAGGACTGTACCTCCCATACTCTCTGCATAAGGGACACTCACTCTTGACCTCTCAACTCACTAGCTTGCTTCAGCCACCATACTCTTAAGCAGTGTAGGTACTTGGTAAAGTCCACCAGACTCAGCTCTCTCTAGTCTACTGATAATATTAATATCTCTCAGCCAATCTGACTCTGCTGCTCTGCCCATATCTATGTCCTAGCCATCTTCAATAGTCACTTAACCACCCATGCTGGAAAGTCTAAGTAATATCTCAGATATCACAACTTAGACAGCTAATATATATTCAATACTATCACTCTTCTTATCAGAGAGATACATCAGCTGCCCTATCTCAGGAGAGTATTTTCCCACTCAATCAGCCACCACTCCTACTATTCCTGAGGCAATAGAGAACTATATACTGAGAAGTAGATCTCTAGATACCTGACTACCTCTCCTGCTAAGACAACTGTTCCAATTATATTCTCTTCTACTATTCCTCTATTTAGTACTAGAGTCTTATACTTATACCAGTTAAGCTTAGCACCTGAACACTCCTCATACTATTTCACTATATCTTTCAGTACTGCCATATCCTTTATAGAACTCAGCCCTACTACTATATTATCAGCAAAGGCTCCCACCTTCTAGTTCACTTTTAGAATATTCAACCTCCTCACCCTGCACTTAATTCTATCTAACAAAGGCTCCAGAGAGAGAGTATAAAGGATCAGTAATAGTGAGTCTCTCTTTGGCACTCTTTTGCCTAAGGGGAAAGACTTCTTCCTATATCTATTCACCAGAATAGCTGCCTGACTCCCCTCCAACAGACTGATCAAAGATTGTCTAAATTCTGAGAGAACCTTCATATTCTTCAGTACCCCTGCCAGCCACACTTGCTGGATCCTATCATATACCTTCTCTTGATCCAGAAATACTAGCCAACTATCTACTCTAGCAGCACATACTCCTTCAATGATACTATGTATCTATACCATTCTGTCTCTTATCAAATAACTCCAATAAAGTCTCTCTGCTCTGCCCCCAATATCTGCTGAGCTACTCCTTACAACCTAGTTACCAATATCTTTATAACCAACTTGTAATCTATCTTCAGAAGTATGATTGGTCTCTATTTCTTCTATTCCTCCCTTATCCTCTTATTCTTATACAATAGAGCTATATATAAGACCTAAGTACTGTTCTCCAATCCAAGCCTCTAAGCCAATAACTTCATTATATATCCATATCATCTCCTCCAAAGCTAACTCCATACCTGTTATTCTCTTCCAGAAATCCCAAGATAATCTATCCTCTCCTAGAGCTATCTTAAGACTCATCATCATCAATACTCTATAGATCTCCTCTCCTCAAACTAGTACTTCAAGTTCACCTAAGCCTTCAATTGAGTCTGGGTACCAATCTTTCAGATACTGTTCAATGTTCAATACATTCTCTCCACCCTTCTCCTTACTTCACAATTGCCTCTATCAGGAACTCAACTGGTCCAAGATCTCTAGAGTTCTAACTATACTATGAAGTTGACACTGGTGACATCAAGCTCATCTATCAGAAAGCCAGACCTATACTACCTGCCTACAGAGAATGACTGTGAGCAGAACTCAAGGAAATAGAAGAAGCCAGTATCATTAAGCAAGCTATTAGTCTCTGAGCTTCATCTATTGTCCTCATCCCAAAGAAAGGAAGCAAGCCTGGAGAGTTTGCTCCAAGACTCTGTATTGATTATAGAAAACTCAATGCAATTATCAAGAAGAATAGACAGCTCTTGCCAAATATTCAAGAAATTCTTACTACCCTTAGAAGTAAAGCCAAATACTATACTATCTTGGATCTGTTCTTAGACTTCTATCAGATTGGTCTCACTCAAGATACTAGTAAAAAATCAGTCTTTATTACACCTAATATCACCTATGTCTATCTGCAAATGCTATTTGGAATGTACAATGCTCTAGTAAGTTTTCAGTAAATGATAAATAGAGTCTTCAGTAATGAAATTGGAAAATGGCTCTTTGTTTATGTTGATGATGTGATTATCTTTACTATATAGGAATATATCAACCACATATAGCTAGCTCTCAAGAAGCTCAAGAAGTATGTCCTCTATATCAAGCCCAAGAAGTATAAGCTTGTAGCTCAAGAAATCACCTACCTAGGACATATTATCAACCAGACTGGAATTTATACAGATCTCATAAAGATTGAAGCTGTTGTAGCCTATCCAAGACCCAGAACAACTATAGAAGTCTATGTCTTCCTTGGACTGGCCTCCTACTATAGAAGATTCATCAAAAAATACTCCAACATTGTAGCACCTATCTACAAGCTACTGAAGAAGGAGACCAAATTAGAATGAACTAAAGAATATCAAGAAATCTTCAATAAACTTAAGACCAGATTGACCCAAGCACCCATCCTCAGAAGACTAGATTGGAACCTAGAGTTCATCCTGCAGACAGATGCAAGTACTATAGGACTTAGAGCCATACTAGCTCAGAAGAAAGATGGACATGAATATGTCATCTCCTATATAAGCTGAGGTATCTGCAGAGCAGAACAGAACTATGAGTTATGCAAGCTTGAATACTTAGCAGTAGTCTGAGTAGTAGACAAGTTCCACTACTACCTAGCTAGAAAACACTTTACTATTCAAACAGACCACTCTACTCTCACCTGGCTATTCTATACTCTGAATCTTAAAGGAATATATACTAGATAGATTTACAGACTGCAAGAGTATAACTGTACTATCAAATACTACTTAGAAAGAACTAATGCCAATGCTGATACACTCTCAAGGATACTCCAAAATACCCTCATTAAGACTATTCAATATGAATAAGGAGCTATACTATGAATTAATCAGCTACCTTAGATAGTAGAAGATGTCTAATTATCTCAAACCCTGGACTATCACTATTATTAACTAGACTTGAAAACAATTTGAACTAAATAACACCACACTCAGAAAAGAAGGAAAACTCATAATATCTAAATACAAGAAGTATCAAATAATGAAGGAAGTATATGAACAAGAATACCTAGGAGAAATCAATATATATGACAAGGCAAGAAGAACTATATAGTAGCCTAATATGGAAGAAAACTTGTACAAATTTATCAAAGAATGTGACAAGTACCAAAAACAGAAATAAGATCAGTAAGACCAGGTATCCAGGTTATCAAGAATTGAGCCTATCTCCTTCTACCATATTGTAATAGATATCATTGGACCACTACCAGTAACACTATCAGAAAACTGCTATATTATAGTTATTGTAGACCTCTTTACTAAATAGATAGAAGCAGGAGTATTACAAGAAGTCAATACTCTCTCTATTGCTAACTTTCTATACTGAGAAATTATCTGCTGCTATAAGATACTAAGACAAATCACTACAGACTATAGTACAGAAATTGTCAACAGATTCCATGAGATAATATATCAGAAATATAAGATTCAGTACATCAAGACCACTGCATATCACTCTCAAGGAAATGGATAGACTGAAAGAATCAACAAAACCCTCAAGAACATTCTGGCCAAGATCTCAAAAATATACAAGAATTGAGATAACTACCTCTCAACTGCTCTCTCTGTCCTATGAGATATATAGTTACAGAGTACACACTTTACCCTAAGAGAACTGTTCTTCAGAGAAGAAGATTCTAATAGAACCTTAGCTACAAATCTAGACCTAACTTGGTAACAGATTAACTCAGAAATCTGGAGACTATACTAAATCAGAAAAAAGACAGAAGATTACATCATTAAGTTATAAGTAATAATAAGAAAGAATATAGAAAAGAATCACAAGACTCTAGAACCCATTCAAATCAGAGAAAAGGTTCTACTATATTGAAATATAGTAGAAGCCTCATGATCATGAAAACTGGAGCCAAAATAGGAAAGACCCTTCTATGTGTAAGATATCAAGGAAACTACCTTCTGGTTTAGAAAACTCTCAGAGACTATACTACCTACCATAGTATATAGGAATAGACTTAAGAAGTATCATAAATTTATATAGAAAAAGTAAAATATAATAACTACCTATGAGGTTCTAGTCTGCAAATTATAACAGTATGTCCCATAACTAGCAGACAATCTGTCTGAACTATTCTCTAAGAGATATGGCATCAGCAACTACTCATCTGTAAGACTTTTGAAGCCAAAGGAGTTCAAACTATCAACTGATTAGTTAAGATCAGAATCAGATCCTTACTCTATATAAAGGGAGTGACCCTTCACCATTATGCCAAAATACATAAGGAAGATACCAGCTCATAAACACCACTTTTTGACCCTCTGCCAGAGGTTATAGGATCAGCAAATTTTTCAGACTAGACCAATAAATAAAGATATTTAAGAGAAGATTCTTATTCAAGAAGAAGATGTAACAGTAACCTCAGAATGGTGACATCATCACAGAAGACAGTCTTTCCTTACAAGCTACCAGATTAGAGTACAAGAAGATTATATAGCATATCTCACCCAGGCTACAAGATGAGCAATGATGATCAATCATGAGTCATCATGACTACAAGATAGACATCTCAAGAAATATAAAAGAAGAACTAAGGAACTGCAGCAGCAGCAACTCAAATAAGACTCACAAAATCCCAAAATAGTTCAAAGACTCACTATAAAAAAAATGCCTGCTGCCTACCAAACCTTAAGGTCTAGAAACTACTAAGGCCCCTCAGTCTAAGAAAGAATATTCCAAAACATCAGAAGAGCTATAAGGACCTATACCAGAAGGACTCCTAGCATCAACCTGAGTATTATTGACTCTTATTACTTTACTCTCTATTACTATGAAATAGAAACAAGGATCACCATCACTACTGAATATCTCTGAATATAGTAAGAATATGAAATAGAAAATCTTCTCTGTCTGGAATTCCCTCAGACCAGTCTCCAAGAGATACAAGATACCACCCCCATAGATATATATAAAATAAGAATAGCTAAGAAGATTCATCAGATCTTCAGGTATGCACTATAGTCAATCTTCAACTTAGAGTATACCAGAGTCTCAGACTTTAAGGAATTATCAGTCTACTGTACAGATGCACTGGAGGCCATGGTGGCCACAGAAGCCCAATCTATCATCACCATCAATAGTAATGAGGTAGAAGAGTTCTAGAATCCCATCCTCCAGAACAATCTAGATCAATTTCTGCAAGGATTGATCTCAATATTCTAAGGTCCCAGCATCTAGGTTAGATCTCTCTAAGACCTCACATTTGTTTCTTATTTTGTAAAAAAGAATGTCATAGATTGGAGAGCCCCAGATCTCCTTACTCTTCTCTCTATTACTGTTAAATGTGATGACGTTATCTACAATAATGTTATTAGCAATAATATCATCCCACTAATTAGCAATATATGCAAAGTATACAAAACACATAATATATATGAAATATGTAAGATAGACAAAATGTTCACTAATCTCATCTTCTTTAAAGACATCCTGTCTCCAATCTCTAATCTTGATAACAGTAATACAGATGAAGCTTCAAGAATTTTGAATATTCTGCTCTAAGTTCTTTATAATACCTAAATCTTCTGGCATTCTTTTCTTGTATAACTGAAATCTACCAGTATTCTGAACTTATGTAACCATGTACAGGTACTTGAATTTATACTTATAACTGAAGTTTTCTATATTTCAGTATTTTATTTGATTATTGGAATTTATATTTAGCTTTATATCTTAGTAACTATTGAATTATATTTTATATAAATATTCCTTTTATTTTCTTTGAAATAAAGTCAGTTCTCTTAGTTCACTTATACTCAATTTTATATAAGCAATCTAAGAGATAACAAGACAGTTTAAAGATAAGAAGTTTGAGGACTATAAGATCTTAGGAAGACACTTCAATAAGAACTTACTTATAACAAACTTATAGTTAGTCTAAGAGATATATCTTGAAGAGAATCTGATATATTTGAAGGACTTAGTACCCACTATGTGACAATATATAAACAAAAGAATATATGAGCAATATATATATAAATATATATATATTATGATAAGTAAATATTATAGTATAGCTAAATGATATATAAAATACCTAAGATAATTACATATCTACTCCAAATAAGCCAATTCAGATCAATTTGAAGTGGCTTATAGATAGTATAATTTGAAGAGAATTTGATATATTAATATTATTGTTTTGATTTTCAAATTAAACAATTAATATTTATATCAATAACTTGATAAAATATTATTCAAATTTGATGATTGTAATATTATTCAAAAGCTCTTAATAAGACCTTTCTAATGATACTAAGAATATCAGCCCCTTTTTTTTTTTTTTTTTAATGGAAGAATATCAGCCCCTTTCTCTGCTATCTTACCAGTCACAATAGTTTGGTAGGCAACCTTCTGAGTCCACTTTCCATAATTATTACCCCCTCTACCTCAGGTTGGTTTGCTGTACCTATTGCAGGGCAGTGAGAGGGAGGCAATGGTGATGAGTTGCCCCTTTATTAGTGTCTGATCAGTATCTTCTCCACTTTTTCACAGTTTCTGGTACCTTTGGCTATATCTGGAGTATATTTATTTTAATGTGGTACCTTCTTCCTTTTGCTGTTGCCAACAAGGTACTGTCTTGGTATGTCTCAGACTACATAGAGAGCTGGCTGACCTTGGGCATTAAGTGCTCAGTATAGGCTACCTACAGGTCTTTAGTGCCTGTGATGGGACCCTCTGGCTTTGGCAAGCTTCCTGGTGAGTGCAGTTCTGATATAAGTAACTGCTTTTCAGATGTTGTTGGAATGGGAGGGGAGATGGCCATTATAGATAAGAGGAAGGGCAATAATGGTAAACTAGTAGGGTGCTAGGCTGGGAGCAGTTGTCAGGGCTGAGGCAGGTACTGCTTCAGTGGGGCCTTTTGATTGATATGACATAGTTAGGTGGTAGGTATCACTCTCAGCTTCTTTTGGTAATTCAGCAGGTTGGGCCCCAGTCATCAGGGGGGGTCAGGGGGCCTAAGGCTACCCATTTTAGGTACATATCTTGACTATACTCAACTAGAACTGGGAGCTGATATAGCAATATGATCAAGGCCTATAGGCTTGAGTAGTGGGGTATTAGGGGTCTCCTCTTACCTTACATATAAGTCCTTTACTTATCTCAACTGGAAGAACCAGGTCCTACCCACTATATTGTACTTTAATGAGAATTTTTCTTTACCTATCATTCTCTTTGGAGTGGCAGGAGCTATTCTATTCAGCTCAGGTATAGCCTTATATATATATTGGGTTCTCGGGTATGTGCTTTCAGTCATTGGCATATAGCTGGGTTTTTCCTGGTGGTAGGGAGAGCATGGTGTACAGAATGAGATATGGGCCAACATAAGTCCTGCTGCACCTGGCATGGTTGAGCTGCTAGACAATAGCTAGCCTAGGTTAATGGGGGAGCAGTGCTTGATGGGTGGTGGGAGAGGGTTTTGGCCTATATAGTCTAGGTTCTCTTCCAATAAAAATTCATGAGATATTGAGTGATAATACATTGCTGAGTTATTAAGGAAATTATCCAACTTACTGATTTTGGAAATATTGATAACATAGTGATATATTATATTAAGTTATTGATATAAATATTTAATTATCTAATTTGAAAATTAAAATAATAATATATATTGATATATTAAATTCTTTTCAAATTGTACCATCTATAAGTTATTTCAAATTAATTCAGATTAGCTCATTTAGAGTACTATACTTAGAAGATTATAAGCTTTCTTTTCTACTCTGGTCTACTTTCTGATATAAAGAAGTCTGTTGATTTTTAGTATACTTATCAGACTTAATTCAGAAGAACTTGAGAAATTTATCATATTTTCAGTCTACTTATCAGATTAAGCCTAAAGAGAAGTCTACTCTATTTTGACTAAAGCCAGTCAGCCAGATGTATTTTTTTTTTTTTATAGTCACTTGGACTTTTACTTTATTATCTCTCAATCTATATTATACTAATACAGATAAATAATACACCCCTTATCCAATCTCACAAAGGGCCACCTCTTCTTCCCCTCCTCTCCCCCCTCTCTCTAGCTAGATACATCTTTGTAGTAAACTTATTTATATAAATAAAATATAACTTTATTTGTCAAAAAAGTCTACTAACTTCAAAATCTGCTATATTTTGGTCTGCTTGCCAGATGAAGCCTAAGGAATTACTATTATTCACCAATCTACTATGTTGTACAGAATCTATATCCTTTAAGAAATCTGCTAAATTTATCATATTATACAAAATTATATCTAATTAGAAAACTGTCAAAATCATCTATATTATATAAATAAGAAACTATTGAATATTTTATTACTTTTTAATAAAATAACTAATACTTAAGTCAATCTATATAGCTCTTTAATCTTGTAATTTACCTCTATTGAGCCAGATATATATATTATATTTAGAGGCTCAACTGAGAAGATTTTCAATCTATGTAACTTTTCAGCTTATAAGAACCCAATAGCCAAACTAGATATATTTGATATAGCAGTAATCTCTACTATTCTAAGAGAATAAATCATCAGTAGTATTTAGATAGAAAGAGAAGTAATTATCTCAAAACTTGTTAACTATCCAATATTAGAAGAATTCCAACCAAAAATTAGTTCAGTATAAAATCCTCAATCAGTATCAATCTAATCACTAAGAGTTCAGCTTATAAATACTTTAAAAGTACTAGCAGACTTACTATCAAAAGATCTGACCCAGTTAGATTAACCAGATAATATAGAAAACTCTATTTAAAATTTTGACAAACTTGTATAAAACTTAAAAATCACAATGCCAGATTTCAATTCTTCTTAGAAGTCTATCTATCTTACTCTTATCTAAACTAGCAGATTGATCAAGCTTAGTATCTTTAAGAAATACCAAGAAATATTTCAGTACTTTAAAGATTAAGTATATATTCTTCAACTCTCAGTAGATTAATTAGACTTAGTATATTTACAATAAGTGAAACAGATTCAGAAACTAAAGAAAAACTAGAAAACAGTATTGATGAAATAATAGTACTACTACTCATATTTATAGAGTATCTAGAAGAAGATCTAAGGAAATTTCTAGATATCTTTGAAGAAATTACAACTCTAAAAGACCTTACTTCTAGAAAATAAATTGCAGTCTTCAAAGTACAACTAAGAGAACCAACTAAAGGAATCTTTAATAGAATATTATATAACCCAAACTCTGACCTAGAATAAGTTATAGCCAATATATACTACTATATAGAATAGTATGAAGCTATTTTCTACTAACTCACCAGAAGTATACAGAAATAGAAACTTATTATAAAACTCAAAAATCTATTATAGGCATAAAGATAAATCTTAAAGAATCTCCATAAGTATTCTTTATAAGAATTCAGAAGAGAATATATATTGTCAGGTTCAGTACTACTAACTAAGACATTATTGGCTCAATGAACTTTATGAATAAAATCTCTCTTAATATTACTCAGTATGTCCACACTCTTAGTATTAAGAAACCTAATAAGCAAGTAGATATAGCTCAAGAATACTTTAATGTCAAGCAAGAAACTACTTGAAATAATAATAAGAAAAAAGATAAGGAAGACCTCTTGGTCAAGACTCTCTAAAGAATTCTTCAAGAAATCTCAAAAGAGAAGAAACTCACAAAAGAATAAAGAAAGATAAGAATAAAATCTAAGACCTCAGCTCTAAACTAGACTGATTGGTTAAATAAATAAAAAAAACTCACTATATATGAAAATTAGAGCTATCTATAAGATAATAGAGGTTATACTACAAAGGAATCAAGACTACTCACTTAGAGATAATAGAAGCTACTAGCTACAAGAAGAGAGAAAGTACTCACTCAGAGATAGAGCTCAAGTTCAATACTTCTACTATAATATAATAATCTAGACCTATATCTAACTAAGGTCATCTCTAAGAAAATAGTTTACTTTACTAAAAAAAAAAAAAAAAAAAAAAAAAAATACCAATAAGAAGATTATCTAGAAAAATAGATAAAAGAACTATTTAGAAGAAAGAGAGAGAAGATAAGAAAGAATAGGTTGAAATACCTCTCTAGTCTCCTTCACCTCTTATCTCTAAACTACAACTCATGAAAAAAACCTTTTATCTGAAAATAAAGAGATAGAGAAGGAAAAATAAGAAGTAGTATACTCCAAAGATCATGTCTTGAAATAGCTATAATGAAGCCTGGAAAAAGATTCAAGAAGCCAAGATAGAAGTCTCCCTTCTATAATTCTTATAGTTAGTATTTGCTAGAGTTTAAAATAAATTATTAAGAACCACCAGGTCCAGTATAGATCAATTTCAATTCTATAATAAGAACCTGTACCAACTATCATCCAGGCTACCAAAAGATATATCAGCATATATCTGTATAGAGATATTGAAGGATAGAAGATAAAAATCCTCATTAATATATATAAGAGCAGCTATCTTCTAGATACTCTTTAATAGTCTATTGATAGACTATTTAATCTTAGTATCATAGTAACAGATGAAGCTCAGATCCAATCTTTAGGAGAAATATAAAACATTACTATTACTCTTAGATATATCTAGTTCTTTATTCTAAAAGCAGTTGTAACTAAAGCTATTACTTATGATATAATTCTTGATACTAACTAAATAAAAAAAAAATGAATGTAGTTATTGATATTGACCAATAGATACTCAAATTTGACTATAGAAAAAAGAAGTACTGAATCAAAATAATTAGCTTTGAGTAATCTAAGAAAAAGAAAAAGGTTCTATCTAGAAAGAATATGCTAGCAGTGAAAAAATCTACTATAAAGAAAGAGGAGAAATCTGAAAATAAAAATAACTCTAAACTTTATCTATAAATCAATCTAGTAGATAATAGACCAGAAGACAATATATGAGTATAAGATACTATCTCTATTACAATTAATACTATTATAGAATAAGTCAAAGAATATTCTATTTATCTCAAAAGATATAAATACTCTGAATACTTCTTCAAGATCATTGAGACAAGGAACTTTTCTAATACAGTATATCTCAAATGTAGAAGAAGAAAGAAGAAATACAACTACTTATAGAAAATATCTATAACTAAAGCTATAGAAGTATAAGCAATCTGGGGATAAGAAATATCTGATAAAAAAGTCTCTAAACTAGAAGAACTCTCTGAGCTGATCTCTTGAAATAACTCTTACTAGACATCACTAGAAGATGCTGATCCTTAGAATACTGAAGAAGGATGAAGTATATATAGTTGCTATTATTCTAAAATAAGAAATGAATCAGAAAAGAACCTTTTAGCTAGAAAGATATTAGTATTAAATAGTCTTCCATTCTTTCTGAGACTATTGCTATCAGTATCATCTATTAGATTAATAAGAAAGACAAAGATATTCTGAACCAGTATCTCTAGTAATTATTATATAGATAACTATATTTTAAGAAACAACTATAATATTAGTAAAATGATCTTATGGAAGAGACCACTTCACCTATATAGAAGTATAGCCCTTAATCACTCTTTCTCTTATCTATAATAGGAATACATAGTTACTAATTTCTAAGATAGTGAGAAGTTGGTAACTAAAAATAATACTTCTAAGTAATGAAATACTATTATTATAGAAAACACCCAAGTTGTCAAATCTGTCAGTATAAGAAAATATACCTCAGCTAAGATATCATAATACATAAACTCAAGAGAGGAGATGACAGAGCCAGGATTTAAAAAGACTGGGCCAAAAAACTCACAAAAAAGATTCTCAAGATCTATGATCTAGGAGATAATATCCTAGCTCTTATTAGATATACAACTTATCAAGGATGGATAGAAGATACTATCAACTTCATGGAAGCCCTAGACCTTACTGAAAGAAGAGAAATTAACTATCTCTAAGACCCCTCTATTGGAGCCAGATGGCTGCATCTCAATATCAGAGCATAGAGACTTACAACCACAGAAGCCTCAGCTCAAGGACAACCTTTACTCAGTGAAGATATTGCACAGTATGTCTTGCTATACTCTGAAGCCAGATCCCCAACAAAAGTCCACAAGGAAGATGTAGGCTATGATCTTTGCAGTCTCCAAGATGAAACTATGAGTCCTAGAAGCACAATACTTCTTAGCACAGGACTCACCATGCAGCCACCCAAAGGAACTTACATTCAACTGACCTCAAGATCTGGACTTGCAATACAAGGAGTCACCACAGAAGAAGGAACAATAGACCCCAGATATACAGGTGAAATCAAGGTCATCTTGAAGAACAGCAGCAATCGTACCATTTTCAATATTGTCATTGTTGAAAATTTACTCGCCAGGTTCCCGTCATCTTTGTTTTTTTCTGCATTATAACCCACCGTCGTACCATTCTCTACATCTAAAGACACCTTGCCATCGATTTTGTGGCTACAGCGATTTATTGAAAATTTAATTCAGTTGGTAGATTTCATTCTTGTTTACATGATTTATTTCGTTTGTCTTCTGATGTTATGAATTGTATATATACACTAAGAATATATGTACAGACTAGCCTCGTCATATATTGCGGCTCTAATCCTGCCCTATTTACAGTGCCAACCCATTCAGGGCACCCGTCTGTAAATGACGTCCCGCGACTCGATAAATAGTTCTGTGACTCAAAAACACTCACATACCACCTGCATTCATAGAAGCATGTACCCACCCACCCAATGTCACCTAATCCTTCACTCATCTCATAAAAATATGGTCTTCTTGAATCCTGTCTTGTAAATTTGAAGAATTCGAAACATGGCCGACTTGTCTAGGTTTTCGCAATATGGTTCAGAGTGAGGTAGCGGTAATCGACAGGCTGAAATGTTTATTTAAGTCCCGCATTGACGCAGCGTAGCCGATCACTCGTCCGTGGGGATATGCATTTCACACCATGGAATTCGTCGCTATAACCTGTAAGCACACTGTTCGTGTGGATTTTTTCCATTCAAGAAACATACATTTGTATTCCAAACGCGCACGAATAGTGTCGCTATCGATATTGATGTTTATATGGATAGTAAACGATCCGATCATCGGAGTATCTGACTAGTACCGACAGATTTACGAACGCATGTATTTTTATCGGTACTCCCTGATTCGACGAAACTCTTGAAGTAATAATAAAGTTACAGTGTCTTCACCGCTGCGACATTATCATAACTAACCTTGCCCTGATCATTGATTCTTGTAATTATGCATACATTACAAGACTGTTGTGCACGGGTCGCTGTGAGGTATATATAAATCGACTGTCGGGTCACAGGAAGAGGCAGGAAGTAGGGGCACAGTATCCATTAATGAGAATAAGTACAATAACTTAGTCATTTGTAAAGTTGTACAATTAAAAGAATATATGTCATTGCTTACCATCGAGTCCGCTAAGTAGTCGCGTTGTTGGTAGTCATCCATGTCCGCAAAATTTTAAACGTGTTCTGAACAGCCTCTTGTTAACAGATTGACCTTACGCTGCGTGTCCGTTGGTTCTGCAAATTCATTGACGTGCTTAGTTAGTTTGAAGGTGGTTCACTTAGTCATTTATCTCATGCTGTCACTATGAAATTGCAACGGGGCGAATCATTTAGAAAAGTGATCGGGTCTATTCAATGTACCTTGCCTAAAGGATCGTCAGGATTTTCAAGCCGAAGAGAAACAGTGGCCACGGGTAGATCCAGGCAATGCAGTATTTGTGGATGTTATCTCAGTCCACCAATATGTGGGAACATTTCGTAATACCATACCAAATCTGATGATTAAATGTGCATCACTATGATAAGGCTCAACACCGCAACCAACCTTATGCCAGTTTTGATATGTATTGGTCGGTATGAAAGCACTCAGCACATTATCATTTTCTTGCAATTATGAATATATATCAAACAATCAAATAATTCGACCTTCAAATGACAAGAAAAGACAGCATTTTGTTTAAATGCAAATTCACGACCCGAAATTTTTAGGCTACGTGCTCAAACAAAGGGTAATTTATAAATAGATGGAACACCTGACCTGCGAATATGTTGACACTTCCTATTCCCACAAACCACCATGAGCGCTATATCAAACACCATTTAATGCACCAAAATCTACCTCGTTTTCAGCAACATCGTTATCGTCGTCGTCATGTTGCTTACAGCATCCTCAGCCTCGACTACACCGGGATCCGTGCGGGTTGCGCCGCGACCGTGAGCATCATGTTCGCAAACTTGTTACGCGTCTGTTCGTTACGCGTCTGTTCCCAGTTCAGCGAAATACGTTTCGAGTTTCTGTGGACGTTTCTCATAGCGCTATGGGTGAGCCTCCTGATGGTCATGATGTTCCAAATCGATGGTGGATTCAATGAGCCGCGGAGTCGCTTTATCATCTATTACCTTGCGACCGTAACTACCATCTCCGCCGCCAGCACGTTCATCCTGTTATACAAGCTCGTTATAGTTGCCCAGACGGGTTATTCGCGTTCACGAAGACGTTATTTGCCGTTGTCATAGGTATATGTTTGGGCCCTCTGACGCTGGCACAGATAGAACAATGGCGACGGCGTTGGACTCGCAGCCTGGGTGAGTTCTCGGAGTGGTCGGAAGAGATTCGAGAGAACGCTTTTGGGCGATGTTCGTGCAAATGCTACCATTTTACTATTCATCGATTGTCGCCACAGGTATCGCAATGGATTCTTCCTTGCTCTATTTTCATTCTGTATATCATACCTACAACTACCTACGACATTTATTGTGGAACGCCACTTTTCTCGGAAGATGATTACAAATTTAGTATTAATTACGTGAACTTCATGACAGTTTTAAGGTATAAATCTTACCGTGTTTGCTTATCCTTCGTTGTGCCTCTCTATAATTTTCAATACGTATACTCATGATCCACCCCCCCCCCCCCCCCCC
>RBNI01001717.1:0-21182 GCA_003990745.1 Jimgerdemannia flammicorona | reverse complement strand
AAAAAAAAAAAAAAAAAAAAAGATGTAAGCTTTCAGGTCTGGGAGGATATAGAGTTTAGGACTGGAGATATAGATATTAGGATAAGGCTGGCAGGCAAGAAGAATATTGGAAAGAGGAGAGAGATTAACTAGTAGTACTTAAATATAAACTAGTAGAGTATAAGGTCTTGAGGGTCAAGGAGATACTGGAGGAGGAAGAGAACTTACTAGAGGTATTAGAGGACTTGGTCAGAGCTGTTGAGAAAAGGAGACTAGCCTGGAAGGAGTATGAGGCCAAGATAGTGGTGAAGATAGTAAATAACAAGTGAGTGAGATTGGATCAGACTATCTGAGAGAGGGTGCAGGAGAGACAGCATCAGAAGGATTTACTAGCAAAGTTAGGTGAGTAGCTAGAGGAGAGAAAAGCCACTAATAGAGTCAGATTGAGGGCCAGTGCTTGGACAGGAGAGGAGAGATTGGTGGTGAAGATAACCTTAGCAAAAGAGGGAGATCTAGGGCAGGGAGCAGTGGTTGAGGATAAGGTGATGGTAGAGGTGACTCAAGTTCAGTATAATGTATCTATAGCAGAAGAGAGAAATGATAAGCTGTAAGATGTACTAGAGGAGAATGGGGATAAGTTGGTGAAGGTAGATGCTGATAGTGGTCAAGGGGCTGAAGGGCAGGAGATGGGCCAAGAAGTGGATAAGGTCATTGAGGAGGAGAGATAGTTGTAGAAGATATTGACAAATGTTATAGCTGATAAGTTAGGTAAGGTAGACTTCAGAGTGATTAGTAAGAGGTACTGGGGGGAGGTTTTACAAGATGAAGAGATGGTATGGAAGATTCAGGATGAGCTGATGATAGGTCTGCTAGAGATAGAGGCATATGAAGTAGATAGTAACAGAGAGGCAGAGTTGATAGCAATTGGGAATAACTATACAATATATCTGTAGGACTCTAGGAAGGGGTTGGCAAAGTGGTAGGTAGTGTGTGAGAATTATTAGTCTAACATGGAGGCTGTAGATGGTAAGAACTATTAGGAAATCTTAGTGGTACTAAATACCTAGTAGGGAGAGGCTGAGGAGCTGAAAGCAAAAAGAAACTTAGATGTCACTAGAGATGTAGTGAGTATGAAACTATAAAGTGAGCAATCTTCTCTATAAAATTTATTCAATATGAATAGTACAACTAAAATTCTATCTTTGAACATTAATGAGTTATAGAGTATAGTGAGGCAGTAGGCTAGTTGAAGGGGCTGGATAAAGATCTGTTTCTACTACAGAATATTATATGTAATATAGACTTAAATGTGCTAGACTGGATGAGAGAATGGGGTGGAGCAGCTGTTTGGTAGAGCTGAGTTGATATTTTGATTAAGAAGAGCAAAGGTATTATTGAGGACATTGGACATTAGGAAGGTAGAGTGATGTGGAGGGTTTGGCAGAGACCAGGCTAGAGCTCCTTAACTGTTGGGTCTATTTATTACTCAGTAAAAAGAGAAGAGTGAGTAGAGTGGATAAGAGGACTTCAAGAGACAGAGGTGCTGGCAAAGGTAGAGATTGACTATTTGGCTAGAGACTTTAATATAATTTGAGATGAGCTGCTAGACAGGACTGATGGGGGGAAAGAGATGGCTGACAGAAGTGGAGGAATCAAAGGTTGAGAGAAGATTGAGAGATGAGCTCTTTGATGGATATAGAGTGACTTGGTTGGGAAGATTACAGGATCTATACTCAATGAGTGGCAACATTGGGCTTGAGAATTAATTGGATATTAACTATAGAGTACTTGGGTGAGAATATCTGGATTCTCTAGAGATAATCTGGTGCCTGTGGTCTGATCACTGAGGTCTGCTTGATTGTGGGAGATTGGAAAAGTAGAGAGAGGTCTAGATATTAGCACCTAAATATATCATTGCTGAAGGAGCCCTCTTTGTGGGATATGTAGATAGTAGATATGAGTATCAGAATTCTTAGTTGGAGGGTGAGGGGGCTGGTGATTAGAGACTGATAGAGATAGTTAAAATCAGATATACAGAGATTCTGAAGAAAGACAGGAAAGATGAGAGGTAGTGAGAGGAGAAAGTGACTATAGTAGACCTCTCAGAGATTGGAGAAGTTACTAATGATCTGGGCTGATTTATAGAACAATAGGAGAGGGAGATTGGAAGGTTCAGTGGGTTTGACTTGAGGTAGAAGAGTAGAAGAAAATGCTGAGATGGGAGAAAGACTTGTAGATGAAGAGTATGATAGCCTAATTGAGGTGGCAGAATATAGTAGAAGGAGAGCAGTCTACAAAGTTCCTGTTATGGTTTCTTTAGATAAAGAGAGTGTAGTAAAGATAAGAGAGAATATTGGATGAGGAAGAAGAGATAGTGGTTAAAACTCTGGAGATCTTGGCCCAGTTGAGCTTAAGGTGGAGACATCTTTGGAGTAAAGAGAAAGATGAGAAAGATATACTAGACATTGAGCAACATCTAAAAAACTGGTACTTGGATCTGGCAGAGAGTCTAGGGGACCTTGGAGCTCCAGTATAGAGGGGAGAGATTTGTAGAGTTTTGGCAACAATAAGTCTCAGGATAGCTCCTGGAGAGGATGAGCTATCTTGGGATTTCTGGAAGAAGATAGTAGATATAGAGATAACTCTGGAGAAAATAGTATAGATGTGTAATAAGGTTATCAGATCTAGAGAGTAGATTGGAAGACAGAGACTTAGACTGATAGCTCTGCTATTTAAGAATAAAAGAAGATGGAAGGAGCAGAAAAATTAGAGATCAATCATACTATTGGATATAGATTACAAGCTAGTGATAAAGATTTTGGTGGTCAGGTTGTAAGGAGTGGCTCAGTAAGTGTTAGGGGCAAAGCAGAGAGAGTTCATCAGAGGTTACTTGATATGAGATAAGATGGCATAGATCTATGGTATCATTGAAGGAGCTTGTGCTACTAGGGTTAATGGTCAACTAGTGTTTTTGGACTGAGAGAAGACTTATGACAAAGTTTGGTATATATGGCTGGAGGGGGTATTGAAGTAAATAGGAGTCCCCTCAGAGTTTAGAGGATCACTGATCAGGCTATTGGAGGGGAGTCAGGCAGCTATTATGGTGAATGGATATAGAGAAGAGTTATTTCCCCTAGGCAGAGGAGTGCTACAGAGGGATCCATTGTCACCAATCCTTTATGCACTCTCTTTGGAGCCATTGTTGGACAAAATACAGTACAGGGTGGGGGGGTTGAACATTCTGGAGGTAAGTGGCATGTTCGCAGGAGCAATAGAAATCGGTGTAGTCTCTGATGGAGGGTAATTGAGGGTGGTGTTAGAGAGTGGGGAGCATAACGCGTGCAAGATGCTTGATTATACCAACCCTCACGCAAGTTGCTCAATCCTATGCTTAGTCCCCAATTGCTAGAAACCCTCATCCCAACAAGCTCACCCAATGTCTGGGGGGAGGTGCATCCTCGCCGTGGCCTGCGGTACGAATGCACGGTGCCTGAGGTCGGTGTTGTGGCGACGTCGGCAGATAGCAGATGCTGCAAAACTTACGGGTCACGGACCAGACGGATTTGCCAAGAGACATGTAGGCGTTCAAGGTGGGCTTTTTATTTATTTATTCATTAGGTGTAGATAGAAGATGAAAATTCAATCTTTTGTGTTGGAGACAGAGGACGATGAATACGGATGCAAGCAATCAGTCGTGGAGTTGCGGAGAAGATATGAAGAGCGTGGGACAGCTCGGGGAGACTCTGTTGGAAGAAGTTGTAGGCGGCGAGGACGGACAGGTTGAGAATCTGGTCACCAATAGCTACGCCGACTCGCGGGGAGGGCTGGAGCAAAGGAGGTGAGGGAGTTAGAAGAGGTTGGCTGAAGGTTTCGAGAGAATAAAATGGTTCGAGACCTACGTTCTGGACAGTAGAGAAGATGCCATAAGGTAGATTCTGGATAGGGAAATCGGAATTCTTTGGTATTTGGATGAAGGACATTGTTATCAAGTGTGGTGGGTGGGCAGGGCAGGGGTGGGTGGGCAGGTGGGCAGGGCAGGAAGGGGATGCAGGGGAATGAAAATATTCCCTTAATTGACTTTCAACAATGGTAGCCATTCGGCCGACGTCAATTGCCCAATCCATAACTATCCTCGGTAGTAATGCGTATCTAAACGTGTAACCGAAAAAAGGGGATGATATATTGAATCACTCGCTCTACAAATCACTTCTCTCCCGATCGCATCGAGAACTCTTTACCTTTTTATAATTATTTTTATTTTTTTGATGACGGGGCGCGTGTGGTATGTCCAAAATTTTGTTTCACCTGTTCCCAAATTCGGGAATCCCACAACCGCGCGCGGGGGGGGTCAAAACTAGTATTGATAAGCTGGCGTCTTCCACGTAGATTTCAAGTGTCGTTGGTAACGAGGCACTCTAAAATACGTCGACCAGCGCTTAAGGGCGGGCACGGCTTTGTGGTCGGTTCGGGCGCTTAATAAATTCGGACCGGGATAAGCCTGGCCTTCGGGCCTCTTTCTTTTCGTTTTCTGGGATATATTTTTTGCGACACTACTTTTCTTAGGCCATTCGAAGACCATTTCGGTTCATAGCAGCGCATTCTCCGTCATGGGTTCTGGCAGTCCCAAGTAGGTGACCACGCGGTTTTGTTGTTCAGCCACCTATTCAGCCTTCTAAGCCTTTGTTTGTTCAGCCTTCCGAGCCTCGTTAACCCTCACACCAGTTCCCCCAACCCCGCACACCCTCATCCTGCCTTGCCCTGCCCGGCTTTCCTGTGGAGGCGAGCCGGAGAAGGAATGCGCGCGAGTGAGGTCGTAGATGCATGACACCGGCCTATGTTGCCTTCAAGGTCCGTCTTTATTATTCCCTTTCTTTGATTCTATAGCTCGTATTCCCGATTGACGCGTGCCCCAACCTGTGATATATATACCTTTGCGCTCTCGCCCGTGTCATCCGATAGGCTCGCTTGCTGTTAATGCTAGCCACCCATACTTTATTCGCGTCGTCCCACAGAAACATTCACTAATATATATATTCCCATCCTCAACCATTCCTTTTAGTCCAGCCGGTCCCGCACTCGTCCCGCTCGCCGGAGTATGCCTAGTCCAACCATTGCTTCATCAGCCCGGATGTCGCAATACGTCTTTTGTTCGACCGCTGTCCTTGTCGCGCCCTCCGTCGTGCTGGGTTGCTGGACCTTCGGCCACGTCTTTCGGGTTGAGATATGTAGGTTGCGGGTGGGAGTGTGGGTATGTCAGTGTGTGTTTCAAACGCGCGCGGAAGGAGTTTTGGCAGGGTCGGGAGCACATCATCAGCTCGCTAATTCCTTTTTTCTCGTTCTATCCACTAAACGACAATCAAAGGAACCCTTCGGCAAACGGGTGATTTCGCAGCTTTCAACCGCCCTGAGCGCAAGCGTTTTCGTCTGACACGTCGGCATCAGCGTCGATGACCACGTTGCAGGCGGAACCCCCATGACAGCGATAGCGTCGCTGCGGCGCGCCGTGCACCACTGCTTTGCCGCTGGGTTCCTTATTCAGTGGCGCGCCATCACGCTCGTGCTTGCCAACTTCGTGAACTGGTGAGTAGGCTACGATTTTGGTCCATCATCGATTTATATTGGTTTTGTCGCGATACTCACGCGTACATCCCGACTTCTCTAGGCCTCTACCCCTCCGAATCGCCGAACTAGTCCCCCCAGTACGACCCTGAAGGTCCACCCTTCCAACTTTTATGCTCTACCTCTACGATCTCCAAGACCAATTCCTTGCACCTCGCTAATATCCGCAGCGGTCCCGCGACTCTGGCTCGGGGCGCTCCATGCCGAGGAGGAAACTGACGCTGTCATCGGTAAGTTGATGGAGAGAGGGGTACCGACGAGATTCCGTTGGGAGGAGAACAAGCGAGCGAGGAGAGGATGGATTTTGGGAGGAAGGTCGTTGGATTGGTTGGGTTGCATAAACATCACTGGGTATTGCTTTATTCATTTATTTTACTAGTTATTCCATTTTCATTCCCTTTACACAGACGCATAGCGTCCGAATGGACTCTCCGGTCCCACGCCATCACGCATTGCAAGGATTATCTCAAAATACCCAACCTAAAATCTGCACAATGGACTTCAGTTCGCGCGAGGCCGCCCAAGGGAAATGAGGGACGTTTTTATATTTTACTTTCGAACACCTCACGTAGGGTGTAAAAAGAATAAAGAGACGAAATTTATGCGAACATGGCTGTGTATTCGGGTGTGCTTCTGTAGAATCCTGCGGTATGGCAAAGATATGGATGACAGCGATGGACTTAGATGTACCGCGTAAGATGGTTACTAATTGGAGACCCACGGTATTAAAAAAAATTATTGCAAGCCAAAGGGAAAGGGTGGGTCATGTTGTAGAAGGATAGGATAACCCAAGATTTCGTTTTTTTTTTTTTTTTTTTTTTTTTTTATAGTCAACCCAAGATTTCGTTGTTGCAGTGTCATACAAAACCGATATTTTCCGGTTTTGGTTCTAGTTGCAATTTTATGTGCATTCTACGCCAAAGTCGCAGTCAGTGCCGAGTCACCAGAGTCATGTAATCAGTACCATAGCTAGACCATACGCATTGCGATTCCTTTCGCGCTCTACATTCATCTGGTACATTCCGCTCAGCTGAACTTATAATACTTATTGAATTTTAGTCTTAAGCTCTTCAATCTTCTATAATACATCAGAGGTGATATTATTATATTTATTTACTATTTATATATAAAAGATTACATAGTATAGAGTATTTGTATTAAATAATAAATAAGTATAATATTTTAGAATAGGTTTTTCTTTTAGTTGTACTTTTATTATTATTATTATTATTATTATTCTAATTTTCTATTTTAGTACTTTTTAAATATCTAAAAATCTTCTTTTAGTATCAGATTATAGCTAAAATACTTTTATCTTTTCTTAATACTAAATATCTTATTTTAGCTAACTATAGAACCTTCTAAACCTTTATAGAACTTTATCATTTTTAGCCTAGACTTTGTCTTGATAATTTTTCTTAATTTCTATTTTTTTTTAGATCTTTCTTTTAGAGCTTTTATAAAATTCTCTTTATTCTCTTAAATAAAGCTTCTCTTAAATAAAGCTCAAAATACTTTCTTTTAAAAAATCTATGAGAATTTCTTAAACCTAAAATATATCTTTAAGATATTTAAATTTTGTTAGAAACTACTAAAACTTAGTCACTTTCTTATAAAAAAACTAAAATTATTATACTTAGTAATAGTGGTAAAATTATATCTTATCTTATAAAGAAATTTCTCTCAAATTTAAAATAAAATGGTCAATAGTGAAATCAGTAATCCAAATATCTATCTGGTTAAATAACTAGAAATTACTGATCTTGCTCAGATACTAGAACAGATGTAATATCAAATTTTATAACTATAAGTACAACTTCAAGAAGAACCTCCTACTGTTATAACACTTGTCAGTTTCATATCACTTAAGTTAAATACCTTTGATAATTATTGAGAAAAACTATCTACTAATGTCTGGGCCTTTCAATTAGACAAATACTTTGAACTCACATACTTCTGCTCGTGCCTAAAAGAGAAGTATATATATACACAAACCTTGATCTGAACCCGACATCAACCCCCTGCTTCGGAGTTTACCATTTGGGAATGGTTTAAAACAAGCATCCGCCTGTCACGCTGTTTCTCCCTGATCGAATAATAATAACAGAGTTCAATAAAGGGACTGATCGCGTTTGATCTTGCATAGTCCATGTCCGACACGATTCTTATAGAAAGTGAAGCCTCTCTGTTAACCGACGACGTCCTAGAAGGGTTCAAGACAATCGCAGGCCGTAGGTTCAAGACCAACACCACTTATATCCTTTCGAGCGACGATGAGGAGTTGACCCGGTTGGATTTGCAACATTATATCTTCAGGTGAGCAGCGAGTAACGTGTGTTCAATGCCCTAGGTGTGCGAGCGATTAATTCACATTACAAATGCATGGTTACTTTATACAGGTAAGTTCTGCATGGAAACTTCAATGCGCCCCTGGAAGACCTTTTGGAAGAAGGCATCACCGTTCTCGATGTAAGGGCCGGCACGCCACTATTGAAATTGTCTTAGCTCTTTGAAACACCATCGATTTAGCTGGACTTCTTTCATGAAGGTCGGTTGCGGTTCAGGCATATGGACTCTCGAGATGGCTCGCATGTGGCCAGAATCCACGTTCGTCGGAATCGATATAGCCGAGGTGTTCCCAACTCCAAACTCTGACGATCTGTCGTCGAATTGCTCCTTTATTTGCGCGAACGTTCTGGAGAGGCTCCCTTTTGAAGATGGAGCTTTTGGTTAATATTTCAGCGCTCTTTGTTCCCAGCCCTCACAACCAAAAGACTGGTCAACGTCAATCAAGGAACTAACGCGTTTGGTGAAGTCAGGAGGATGGTAAGAGTCATTCGAATCATCGTTGATCTTTCAGCGGGCTCCCTCTGATATACGAGTGCATGCCGCGAATGAGTAATAGATGTTCTCATGGGCTCGAAATATTCAGCACGCAGTGATTAAATATGTGCGACTCACCGTTTTTTTCCCTATCCCCCTTTTTTTGACACAGTTTACAATCTTTCCAGAGCACGAGGCATAGATATTGATTATATCTTGGAAATTGAACCCCTCATGAAAGCCAATTGTTTCGAATATATCGAAAGTGATTACATTAGCCTGCCTGTAGGCTGGGGAGGCCGTGTGAGGGAACTTAATGCAAGGAATGTGTACATGGCCTGGACGTCCGTAGCTACGATGCTTGCTCCCATCCTCAAAGTCACGCCCGACTTGCCTGCCAATTTCAAGGCAAACAAGACGTGGCACAAAATTCACTATGGAAGCCGTTGAACGTCCAGTGAAGTATAGAGTTTGTGAATGGTTTTTTTCTTTTTCTTTTTTTGGTTTATAGATAGTGATTGCGACTTGGAAATTTAACTGTAGTTTTACATAAAGAGATTTTTACTGGATGCTGCACATGCAAATTTAATCAGGGCTAATGTATATATCAACATTTAATTTTGACCCTTATTTTGTCAAAATGTACCGTCTTTTTCGTGTCGCGCGCACTTGCTTCGCATCCAGTCACAAGTCGAAGACAGCAGAAATGATCGCCACCAACGTAAAAATTGAACGCAAACATGCACACTGCAAGAACGCGGTAGTACGCTCGACCACACCCACCCTGGGTGCTGAATTGGTTAGACGGAAAAGAGGACGTCGGATAAACCCAGATGTGCTCCGTCGGTTGAGAACGATGTAGTCTGTATTTTTATTTTATTTTTATGTTTTTCATGTTATTTATTTTATCTTATTTTATTTTAGGAGGGTACTGCTTTCGAAAGCGCACCCCTTTGCTTCGGATTTCGCCTTTGACGTCGCAATGTGAACGCACTTTGTGGCAAGAACAAAGGAGCAAGGACCTTAATGTTTCTAAAAATGGCGGCCTACTACGTACTAGATGAACTCTCAAAAAGTTGTAGACTATTAAAAAAAAAAAAAAAAATGCATTCTCAGCACAGAAAGAAAGAGTGAAAATATTGCGTCTCTTTTTGATTGATACGACACTAGTCTGTCACCAATGGTTGACTGCAGGTCGGTTGAGAACGATGGAGTCTGTTTATTGTTATAATTATTTTATTTTGCGTTCGAAAGCGCCCCCTTGTTTCGGATTTCGCAAGAACAAAGGAGCAAGGACCATAATGTTTCTAAAAATGGCGGCTACTACGTACGCACCATGGTCCCGTATATGAACTCTCAAAAAGTTGTAGACTATTAAAGAAAGAAAGAATGAAAATACTGCGCCTCTTTTCAACCGATTCGACACTAGTCTGTCATCAATGGTTGACTGCAGGTTAGTTCAATTCGCTTTTGTTTTTTTTATCTCGTGAGTTTTTGAAATGTTAGTCCTAGGCAACGACGATTTCTCCATATACACCTTCGATCTACATACAGAATTGAAGTTCAGATACATTGATATATATAACTAAAATTGTACGAGTTATTCTTGGACGGTCGCGTTCTTTTACATTACAGCCTATTATCTTCCAAATAAGCATTTATACCGGACACGACCAGTTTCAACAGGAAGAGCATATGTTACAGTGGAGGGAATTAATGCGGCACATATCCACTGCATTTACATTGCCAAGCAAAATAAACTAAAAAACGTATCAATCAACACAAGCCAGCCCAACGATATAACACGTGATCAGCGAAATGATCCTCACGTTAAAGACGCGTCGCGTCGATTACTCGATTAGGGGGTTGTCTAAAACGTCGATAGTCACAACTCGGCGGTACCTGAATTATTTTTAGATTGGTCACACATTTCTCCATTTGGCTGAGCCCGTATAAAGGGTTATCTAAATTGAATCTGAACGTTCTAAATATCACTTACATGTGTATGTTCAAATACATTCGAACCATTGATGTTGTAGCCAAGTGAGTGACTTCGGTTTTCACAGAACACTAGTCTGGCTCTCGAATTTGTGTCTTGCGACACTTGTCATCTGGGATGCCTTCTTTTCGTGTACTTGATTTTGTATACTTTTTCATATAGCAATTATAAGTAGTACAGCTGTCACAATTCTTTGGTTCACTAGAGCTCCAGATAGATTACATATTTGATATATGTGGCCATTCTTTGAATTTTCAGCAGATATTTCTTATGTTGAAAAAGCAACTTCAAAACCTTGGGCCATTTTGAGTAGTGGATTATCAGTATGATTATTATATGTATAAGATTTTTTAGATGTGTTGAGATGTTTCTATATTATCTTTATATATTTGACTTAGAAATGGGAGACACATAACTCAGCCAAAATGCTCAGAGCTCAGCCAAATGGAGAAATGTGTGACCAATCTAAAAATAATTCAGGTACTGCCGAGTTGTGACTATCGACGCTTTAGACAACCCCTCGATTAGGGAATCCTATTTAAAGCATTTGAGCATTTGTTGCATTTGTTGCACTTTACGCAATGTTCTCTCTTTCAAACACTTAGTCGTTACTTCAGGATTTTTTACTCCCTCTCACCTCTCTTTGATCGGGTTCTTATCGAACTGACCGACGCAACGCATTCAAGACAGAAACATTCATGCACGCATTCGCCCAAATACAAACAAATGACAATCATTGACAATTTTGTGTTATCGGTTATTGGGACAACGAGGGAGAGTTGGTTATCAAAGTAGCGAGAGGGATTTAGTCACGTAGCTTCGGTGGTTGGAAGGAAGCAAATTGTATACAGGTTAGCTCACTGTCACGGAAGTTTGGAGGTAGATGCGTGGGCGCACAATGACTCGAAATGAGAAACGCTCAATAGTTACCTTTCGGGATTTCTTTTCTCCATGGGGCTGCGGGTAGTCATGAGCGATATACTCCGAACGTTCTCCCTCGATTTTTGATTCATATCCACCCCCTCCATTAACCAATAGAAACCGGTCACACAAATGATTCCGGTCTAAGGAAATTACGTTTCATAGTCGTGTAGCAAGATACCTACAAACTGGGAGGTTTTTGTCTTTGCACCTGTCAATGTGGTAGGCTTAGAACGGTGCGTGGTTGTGTGGGAGGAGACGAAGTGAAGGGGGGAAAAAATTGGTGGTAGGTGTGTTGAAAGCTTGGTGTAAATATGGGGTAATTCGCTATTTCGATGAGTCCAGAAACTGATTTGTTTATGCCCTTGCATATGGGGTATGTACTCCACGTAAGCCTGGTGGCGTAGTCCGGCGGCTCTCGGTGTCGACTCACTGCGGGAGGAGAAGCGGAAGGGGAGTTATTTGTTATGGTTGTTATGGGATAACCCATCGTTGCCTTATGGGGCTCGGCCCGGCGGTCGTCGGCGGAGGTCATGTGATCAATTTTCTCGCGCACTTTTCATGTTGGCGAGTGTGTGCCTAGTTATCGTCGCAGCTGCTCTTTTATTACCATGCAGCGCTTTGCTCTAACCGCTAGCTGGTTCTCGGGTTACGTTGTCAGATCAATGCCAATATAGCTCGTCCACCAAGCTACCAGAGGATCAGATTTTGTCTGACGTAACCGTGATCTGTATTTTTGAAACGCCGATCACTAAACTGCTACAGGAAAAGCTCCTGCATGGTATCCCCGATAAACTACCACACCACCACGCGTCCGATGCCGCAGTAACCTAAATTCCTTGGTCCATTGGCAGACATGGCAGACATGGCAGACATGGCAGACATAGCAGACATGGCAGACATAGCAGACATGGCAGATATGGCAGACATGGCAGACATGGCAGACATGGCAGACATGGCAGACATGGCAGACATACAGCAACCGGCGTGGTTCTGTAGTAAGTCAAGAGATAGGTTCAGCCAAGCTATATATCAGCTGGGAAATCAAGCAATAAGATGTGCACCGAAACAACGGCGCAGCATCATTCGTAATCGCCCCCAACGGAAGTTACACAGTCACACACCGATCACTCTATCTTTGGCATTTGTCAGCGTGCGGTCCTGTAAACTGTAATGTATAAAGCCCCGCCCATTCTTTCCAACAAACACAACAACCCTCCCACCCCCTACCCCAAATTACACACCATGACCACGACCTTCCTAAAAAAAATAAGAAAGAAGCTACGCCCGCTCCTTCTTCCCACCTTCTGTCTCGCCCAGCTGCTCGATGCGCTAAATTTCTCTGGCGCCAACGTAGCTCTGCCGCGTATCCAGCAGGAGCTTGGATTCTCGGTTGGGACTCTGCAGGTGTGTCTTCTGAAGATCATGGCGTAGTATCATCCATTCGGCGTCATACTCCGGGCACTCATCTCCATTCTCCACCTCCTCTGCAGTGGGTAATATCCGCGTATGCACTGACTTTCGGAGGATTTCTGCTGCTGACGGGACGATTGGGCGATGTAAGTTGTCGCTGTCTTCAATGTTGCAAACAATTGTCCGAAAACAATGGCTTACATATTGTGACCTTCAACTACTTTTCACAGGTGTACGGACATAGGAATTTCTTCATAATTGGCCTACTTTGGTACGTGTTATTGGAATTCGTATTCTTTATCGCAACCCTGGCTCCATCAATTTTATTAACATATCCCCCCGATGCACAGGTTTACGATTTTTGCCGTGGTTGCGGGTTATTCCACCTCCTCGACGATGATGATATTTGCTAGAGGACTGCAAGGCATCGGGGCGGCTTCGACGATTCCCAACGCAGTGGCCCTAATCCTCCAAAACTACAAACCCGGCCGCTCTCGAAACCAAGCCATGTCTTTCTTCGCCTCGACCGGCGCAATCGGTTTTGTAGTAGGCCTGATAGTCGGCGGCGTAGTAACGCAAAGCTCGCTCGGCTGGCGATGGATCTTCTACATCTCGGCGATGGTCTCTGGGCTCATGGCCGTGCTCTCGGTTCTCGTGATCCCATCCAAGAGCGAAGACGACGACAACGACGAACCGCAGCCAATATCGACAGAGAAGAAGACGATTGACATTCTCGGCGCGAGTCTATCGACGGCCTCGATGCTGCTTCTGGTGTACGTACTGACGGATGGCAACACAACGGGATGGTCGAACCCGCGAATTATCTCGCTACTGGTCGTGTCTGTGCTCTTAATGGCGGCGTTCATTGTGGTGGAGTTTAAGATTAGGCAGCCACTTATGCCGCTCTGGATCTGGAAACTGCCCAACTTCGCGCCCGCGTTCGTGATCGCGTGCTGCCTTGTCGGGTTCTTCCAAGGGTACCTGTACTTTATCACGCTTATCTTCCAGGAAGTGTTTAATTATACACCGCTTGACTCGGCTATCCATTACCTACCCCTTGGTAAGTTCATATCGTACATCATTCTAGCCATGCACGTACACACGTATATTTACATTGCAATATCCTAACATACCAACAATTTTTCTCATCACTATTTCCAGGTATCATTGCATCAATCATGGGCGTCACATCCGAAAAAATCATCCACCGTTTCAACATCAAGGTAGCACTGATAGCAGGCCTGGCTCTCGGCACAGTTGGTAGGTCTAAATATTGTGGAATTCTCTGTCTGTCCTTTTCATGGCAAAGCCAGATGCTGATCGCATGATCCAATCCCTTCTCGTTTAGGCAACGTCCTAATTGGGTTCTATAATGCCGAAGACCAATACTGGAGTATAGCTTTTCCCAGCTTTGTTATCGGCGTAACGGGCCTTTCATCCGTATACGCATCGGTCTCGATCGCAGCCATAGGTATGATACAATTCAAATATTTTGTGCATTTGACCGCTGTCATTTTCATTTGACGCAACTCACACATCTATCTTCAATGTTTCAAGATGCGGCGCCAAGGAGCGAGGCAGGAATCGTGGGTGGCCTGCTTAACACCGCCTTCCAAATCGGCGGCGGATTGGGTTAGTATAACTCTCCATTCTCCCACAACCCATCGTGTCAGAGATTTTCAAATCCGAAAAAAAAATCTCATTGCTTTCCGTTCTGCAATCCTAGGTCTAGCAATTTTGACAGCCGTAGACACATCAGTCAACAAACCGGGCATGACCGGAACAGAGTTACTGCCGGGGTATCACGCGGCGCTGTGGACTGGGACGGGCATTATTGTGTTAGCCATGATCGTCGCCATCTTCTTCATTCGCAGCAAACCGCGCAAGGATGAGGAGCAAGAGGAGATTAAGGTGATGGTTGAGGAATTACCAGCTGCTGCTGAGAAGATGAAGGGTGGGAATATGAGTGAGCGGGAAGGGAATATGAGTGAGCGGGAAGGGAAAGAGGAGGACAATACTGTTATTGGCGATGAGGACATTGCTGACACAGACATTGCGAAGGAGAAATGAAATAAGTCTTGCATTGTAATATTTACACTTATGTACCAGAAGGATATAATTACATAGTTAAAAAACAAAAATAAATAAATAAATAAATACATTTATTAGATTTATAATGAGAGAGATTCTACGGCCATTATGAATATATGACCTCGACCTTGAGCGTTTGAACATAGCTGGTTTTGTTGGATAGCAGGACTTTAACTTTGTGTGGTTTGACATTGAAGTCAACGGCAGCGGCGTGATTTATTCGTCTGAATTAGTCACACTACCAATCAAAGATGTGATGGCAGTCATCTTCTGCGCGTGCGCCAATGGATAAGCACGTTTCTCATATGTATACATTCAGGAACTGGGTATTACGGATTTGGCAAAATTAATATTTGGGCCATGTCTTTCCCTCGCTGATATATCCCAAACCGAGGATGTGGGGGGCGGCTCATAGTCCTTCCGCGCGTGGTAACACACAAAAGATTCTTCCAATGACGCGATCTTGTCCAGATTCGGGAAAGCATCGGCAGATCGCGGAAAAATTATTCCGATAGGCCCCTGAATGTGGCGGCGTCGGATTGTGGGGTCCTCGTTGCTTTTCGGTGCGCTTCGCATAGAAAAGATTTGTATTTCTGAATGGTTTGCGTTCGCCCCCCCGCGCAAAAAAATAATTAAAAATAAATAAATTAAATAATAATCCAAATCCGCATTCTCACACGTTTTGATAATCTGAGCCAAACTCGGCCAACTGTCATACCCTACGGTAAAAGCCAAAGTTACTGCGGCAGGCTGTTGAGATACACGTAACCGCTTCACGGCTGCAGAATTAAAATAGTTTTACATCTCTCGTGTCACCCTCCGCTTAGGAAAATACTCGACTCGGCCGTTGCACGATATCGATTCTACGTCGTCGAAATGCGACCAGTCTTGAGAAGTATATTTCTTGATGGTTGGTGACGACACCATACCAGTGCCAATCGGCCACGTGAAAAATTGATCTCCATGGCTAGCAAATGCGACTTCCACCCGTTTGCAGTTCGTGATGCCAGTTACCCAGCGTTTTTAGAAGAACAATCACAACCACGATGGCAACGTAAGGGTACCCTTTCATAATTTTCCGTCTCGTTATGCTTTCCCACCTTTGGGGGAACGATAGCAAACATGTTCTCCAAAGAAAATCCCACAAATAGAACAAATTAATATTCGAGGCTCGCTCCTGGTTCCCGTAACCCATTAGTTTGTAACGGTGTGACTTGTGGCCCACAATTTCGTGATACAATAACACATTCATAAAGACCGCAGCGGATTCAGAAAATGGTACAAATACTCAGCTGGGCCAAGGCCGCACGGCTGCGCAACATGAAAATCAAGAAGCTCATTGACAACCCTACCTTTAAACACTACTTCTTACGTCACTCTCGTCTTAGCCACATACTCCATTGTTACAGACTCCTTCTTTCTTTCGAAACTAGTTTTATGGACTCAACCATGTCTGGCATTCAAAAATAAGCCCCTAGTCAACGCTGCCATTCCTTGGCTTCAGGATGCCAACATTGCGCGATGGGAGACCACGAACACAAGCGTTGTTGGCCTGCAGCCCTTCAACTCTCCAGACATGAATACAACCGTTTATGCGCTGGGTGGTCTTTCTATCAAACGCGGCTCATATTCTGGCGATTTTGAATGGGGTTCCTCTTACATTTCAACGAATCCCAACTATATATCCTACGCCGGCGTGGTGGGCAGCGTTATCCCCCTTGGTGCGAACACGTCTTTTCCACTCATCACCCTTGTCGCCGTTGTCGATAGCCATACCACCAGTTACTTCATCATCCGCGAGGGCGATACAAACCCGGCGCGATGTGATACCAAATTGCTATGTAAAAAAGCAGATTAGTTTCTCCTTTACCTCCATTCTTCCGGCCAGTTCAACGGTCGATTCAACAGCTGACGCCGGCTTCGTCAGTCAGCACTACTCTTACTCCACCAAGGGCACCTACAGCATTCGCCCCGGTCTTCGAGTGTACGTTTGCCAGCATTTTGACAATCCCACCCATTCTTATAACTGGGCTCGGAAATTCGGTGCGGCCGTGGGCATATTTATCATCGTGCTGGAGTTGCTCAAGGTCCTGGTCATCTATACTTCGTCCTTCTATTTACTGGGGTTCAAGCAACCCGGTATCGTCAATTTTTCCAATAATTCGCCCGGGCGTTGCTCAAATTTCCGGCTTCCCACGTGGTTTTACGATCCGCCATGAACCTCGAAGAGACAAATAGTCTTCAGCTTCTCGGTGACACATTCTTGCATTCGTTACCTATGCTGGTGTTAACGATTCAGAGTTTAATGTATTGATCCAATCAGATGGATCAGCCTCCCTCCGCCATCACCATTCTGTCTTGCGTTGGTAGCTGTGCTGCGCTATGTTTCGCCTTCTTCCGTCTATACGTCGTTATCAAGGTCTCCATTCCGAAGCAGGTCCAAGAATTAAAAGAGGAGCTATCGCAGCACTTGGACGCTCATCCACAAGATGAACGACAGAAGCGCTCGGTGTTCATCTTCGCCATGATAGACTGTGCATTCAACCTCCTTCCGCTGGTCTTTATGATTTCTCTGGCGGTCCAAGATTCAACAGCGTCTTCGTTTTCATCGTACCGTTGCTGATCGGCCTCGCCAAGCTGTTGATGTGCGTCTCCATTTTTTGGACGTGGCGTTTCCGAAAGCCGTTGGCATCTCCGCTGATGTTCTCCTTCGCTTTGAACAGTCCGATCCTTCTCCTCTGCACCATATCTTCACCCGTCCGACAACTGGCTACCATAACAGCAGCCAGCGGTGTCACCGCCTGGGCCAGTTGGCCATTCGACTTTGTGGCTATTGATCTGCCCATTTTGGTGACGCTCATCATGATGAAGGGATTCCATTACGGGAACGATCAAGATGTCGCCCTTCTCGAACAGAACCTCGTGCTGGTTATCTTGGCCATTGTTTTCTTGGTGTGGAGGACTGTCTCGGGAATTTGGTATGCGTGGATCAGCATATCGGTTCGAATGAAGTCATCCTCCGCAACTTCACTGGAAAAGCATTATTTGTCGTCGCATACCATTGTCATCGTCACACAAGGCGAAGAAGGCGAAGCCGAAACCTTACCTTTCCTGTATGGCTTAAAACGAAGCTCCCCGATCTTCGGAATTCTCATCCACACCATATTTAAACTCACCAATTGGGTAACGGGCCTGCGAGCCATAGTGTCCATGGTCTTCGCCTCGCAACCCCACCACCAAATCCTATGGCCTTTGCTACCACGTCGCCCAAGATCTTGATGGTGCTCGGTTTGGTTATCTACCTTTGTTTCGATCTCATCGGTTCCTTAGCGCTATTGGCTTCGTACTATGGCCCCTTTTCCACGCGAACCGTTGCGCTATATCTCAACTCGCCTTTCCTGGTGCTTTTTTACACCTCCCTTGGCCCACACTTCCGAACCAAAATCATCACCGCCGCAAGACGCCATGTACACTCATTGCTTCTGTGGAAGCTGCGCGACGTGATGCTGATCTGTTCGCTTCTTTTCATATGGCCGGGATTCGGGTTTGGATACAAGCCATATGGTCTAGACAACGAATATAATTGGTGGTCGTGGTATGGCTGGGGATATGACGTCACGACAGAATCGATGAGAAATGATGCTGAATGGCATTGGAGCTTTTTCGGGTTATTAAGTGCGATCTTCGGGTTGATTTATTGTGTATATTCAATTTTGTTAAATACGGTGCCGTTGGATATGCTGGATCCGTACAACGGAAGAGCGTAGTAGTTTTATTAGTATTTCAATATTTAAATGTCGTTTTTTTTTTTTTTTTTTTTTTTTTTTTTTTTTTTTTTTTGTCATGGAAACAGGAGATTTTCAGTTACGACGAACGTTTTTACAAAGCTCTTATATCGTACCCATCCATCCGATTTTTGTAATAGTTTCATCCAACTTGTGGGGGACACATTTAATAAAAAAATTTCGTCGAGTAGCAATCGGAACACGAACACTAATGCACTAGTGCTCACTAGAAGAGTCGGCTGGGTTTTAGCAATGCTATTACTAGTGACTTCTTTAAGAATAGCATCGAGAACCAAAACTTGATTGGAAAACTGATATTGCTTAATAAAAGCAACAAGTATTTATATAAATTTCTACTGACTATTGAATAATATAACAAAACTAAAATAGAACATATAAGCATGTCTTATACTGGTCTTTTGTAGAGTACAGAAATGCTATATAAATGTTTATAGAAGTTTTAAGCTGTCTTATGTATATACTTCAGAGAGCCTTCTGAAGATAGATTTATCAGTATAAACTCATGGCTTTATTTTGTTATATTTGAGAAAAATGAAAAAATATCTGTACTTTAACTTGAGATGAAATTTTGTTCATCTTATATTATATATTTATAATTATATAAATCTTATTAGACTGCTTGATAATTCATATCTAGATTTATAGAATTTTATTTTTATTATTATAATTTTTAATTTATAATCTCTTAACATTATAATAAAAAGCTTAAATAAATCTACTACCTTATTATAATATAAGAAAGAAAAAGGAGATCAAGATGGTGGTCGAGAAGTTGTCAGCTGCTGCTGAGAAGCAGATGAAGGACGGGAATGTGAGTGAGTGGGGAGGAGGATAGTGCTCCCAAATGAATCGAATTATCTTACTGAATTTTATTGTGCTGGATTTGATGTTTTAGCTGAGTAATTGAATTTTAAAAATCAATTCAATTTTTCGAATCGAACTATATATTCGAATCAAATCAAATTTGACTCAATTCGATTTGTTTGGAGCACTAGTGGAGGACAAATACTGGTGGTGAGGACATTACTGACATTGTAAAGGAGAAATGAAGTAAGCTTGCACTATAATATGTACCAGTAAGATATGTATAATTATATAGCAAAACAAATACATTTATTATATTTATAATGAGATAGATACTACAGCCATTAAAATTGAAGACCTTGAACTTGAGCAGTGGGTTTTGTTTCTTATTGATTGGATAGCAGGACTTTCACTTTGTGTGGTTTGACATTGAGGTCGACGTGATGGCGCGCCATATTATTCGTCTGAATTAGCCACATTACCAATCAAAGAATGTGACGGAAATCATCTACTGCGCGTGCGCCAATAGATAAGCACGTTTCTCATATGTAATTATATATACATGTCGCGAGTGGATTAGTAAATCAGGAACTGGGCATTACGGATTTGGCAAAATTAATTTCCGGACCGTGTCTTTCACTCGCCGATATATCCCAAACCATGGATGCCAGACCGAAAGGAGGATCGCTCGAATCATTTATGCGTACGTACATGTGCCATGTTTGTGTTTGAAAAATCTGTCAATGTGTGTAACCACGAATTTTAGCGCGGAAGCACGAGCCGCCTACTCAGGTAGATCCCATGACAAGAGCGGAAAAATCAATCCCCTGAACGTAACCGGTTATGCCGTGGCGTAACTTGTCGCTGACCAATGCGGCGTCGGATTGTGTTGTCCTCGTTATTTTTCAATGTGTTCGCATAAGATTTGTAATGCTGAATAGTTTGCTTTGGCTCCCCCGCGCAAATAAATAAATAAAAATGAAAATAAAAATAAAGATGAATACAAAGGCTTTTTTTTTTTTTTTTTTTTTTTTTTGGTCTGCCGCAGGATGTTATATTGTTCCTTTATATCGATAAGCCAGAGCTCGGCGAAAAACACGACAGATCCGTAACGGAATTTGGTAATAGAGCGAAGGCGTGATGACATGGCTAACCTGGCCGTTCCAGTAATACCTGGCATAATCATTGAAGTCGAAATAGGGGTTGAAGAAATCGAAATACGATTCCCCGATAGAAACATGTCCAAATTTAATGAATTTTATTGTGCTGGATTTGCCTATTAGGCTTAAATTTGAACAAGTTTTGGTCAAGTAATTGAATTTTCAAATTTTTCGAACCGAATCGAATCGGACCTCAATTCAAATATTTCAAAGTATTCCGTCGCGTAATTACTCGTAGCATAACTGTCGTAGAGCGAATTGATTATCAATATTAAGTACTGTGCAATAGAGATAATGGGTTTGACTATATGGTTCCAAGGCCTGCCATTCGCGTTCATATGCGAAACGGCCGATATTTTTGTTACGTTTCGAACCATAAGAGATGGCTGGGAGGGATGCGCAACTGTAGATACGGAATTACTAAAGACTAATTGCTAATGTACGGTTAAGATGCTGAAGAACGGTAAAGGAAAACTAAATCGCTCGGCTACTAATGCTTTCTTGACGCTGAGACTGGCGTACGTCTAACTGAATCCAGGCTAACTAAGATGATCGGCGCGAAAAAAA
>RBNI01001716.1:0-21183 GCA_003990745.1 Jimgerdemannia flammicorona | reverse complement strand
CCTTTGACCAACAATTGCACCACCCTGGGGTCCCACCTAAGGCACCTCACCATAGGTACTGCCACCTCACCAACTACCACTCCAGTCTTCATCGCCGCATCCAGTGGCTCTGCCTCCTCAAATCCCACCTCCACCCCCTCCAGCCCCTTTAGGAACTTCACCGAAGCTGCCCCAGCCACCTGCTGCGAGATAAGCCCCAAGACCATCCTCGCCGTCACTGCCAAGCCCCGGAAGCACAAGGTGACTGCAAACTCCGAGATCGACTTCTTGAGTAACGGTGCCACCACCAGTCCCGTCACACCATCAGCCAGGTCCCCCTTCCGAATCGGTAGCCCCAGCCCCACTCTGCCATCAACCGTCACATCTCTTTTTTTTTCATAATTCCCCGTCATGCCGCCATCAGCAGTCCCGCCCCCAGCCACAACACCTCCAGACCCTACGCTTGCACCCCCAGGCTGGGGACCTCCCCCCCTTCCAAGGCTCGCCTTGCCCTTCCCCACAGCAGCACCAGCCCTAGCTCCAGTCGGCCATCCACTCCCCTTCACCTTGTCCGCAAAGCTCATAGCGCCAGACTCTCCTCCATTCCCACCTGACACCGGCCCTCCTCCAGTACCCTCACTGCCCTTCGACCCTCCAAAGGCCCCCATCTCCAGGCCATACCCCCTCCCAATCTGCTGCCAGCCAAAGGCCTCAGGTCCACCCGACCCAGCACGCCCGTCAGAACTCTTGCTCGAAGACATGTTAATAGTACCTTTCCTCCGCTTTGTGTCGAAAAACTGGTTCTTGAAGTTTGTGTAACGCGAATTGTAGCAGAGAAAGGTGAATAATAGATCTTCTTAGCTAGTATTTATTTATACCTATCTAGAAGAGTCTAGACAGTAACTTATTCAATAGTTAGATCATTACTACATTAGAGAAGTTGGTGTCTAATTTCATACTTATACCAGATTTCTAAACAGCTAATATATATTCTTATAGTCTTTTACTTTATTAGAGGAGGTAAAAGAGAAATAAGAGTTATGGTATATTTCTGCACTAGATATTTATATCTTTTCACTAGTATGGTGTAACTTCTTTTTATTATATATAATTACTCCTCATAACTATTATAGAAATATATAATCTATTAGTATAAATAAAGCATATACTGATCATATATAATATATTAAGTATCATTAGCTAGAAATTTCCTACTTTTGACTTTAGATAGAAAGCTGGTCACTCTGTTAAGGCATTATCCTTCAGGCTACAGACTGGGAATTTAAACCTGACCAGATGACTTTCTGTGGCTACTGATAAGTACTATACTATACTAGTATAGTTGCTATATATTATACTGGTTAAGATATAGTCCTTCTGGTGTAACCATATAAAAGGTTCAGAGAGGTTCTTCAATAGAACAACCTTTTGCCTCATAGGCTAATTATAATATTTCTTTTCTATCAGTATTTATTATTATATATTTTAGATAAATATAATATTTTTCTTTATATTTATCATGTATTCTGGGTTTAGAGTTATAGTTTCTATCTTTGCTATAGGATGAGCATTTCTATATAGTTCTGGAGAACTTTATATATATTTTTTAGTACTTCTTTCTTTTTTCAGGAAGTATTATAGGTAGTACTCCTAATGAATTAAATCAAATCAAAGATCTAATTTAATTTGATTTGAATTGAATCAAAGGCTAATTCAATTCAAGATTTGATTTGAACTCTATTTTTCAAAATATAATAACTCAATAATAATATATTCAAATTTAACAATTATTAGGTTATTAGATTACTCTATATAAATAAACTAAAGATTATTAAATTTGGATATATTTTTATTAAGTTATTATATTTTGAAAAATAGAGTTCAAATTGGACCCTTAATTCAATTTGATTTGAATTGATTCAATTTATTTAGAAGTACTAGTCATAGGTACATAGTATATAAGTAATGAAGACAAAGTCTTGGCTCTTATAAGAAACCTCTCTAAAGCCTATCATATTATAGTGGCAGCTATATAGAAAAGCAGCAAGCTCACTAATTATGCCCATGTTATTATAAGTCTTATGAATGAGAAAATACACTAAGAAAATAGTACTACTAATGATGACAAAAATATATTCTATAGATTATACAAACATAGTACCAAATGAGGTCAAAAGTGTGGATAACAATAAGGCCAACAAACCTAAATCCAAGCTCAACAATATGATAATAATTAGTCTAGTCAATCAACCAAGTATGATGGTTACTATAAATACTGTAGCAAGTATAGACACAGGAAGCATAACTACTATTACAGGGAAAATAATAAAGAAAGTGGTGAAAATAAGTATAGAAGCTAGCATTGGTAACATAGAGGTGGCAGAAAGAGTTATTATAGTAAAGAAAAATATAATAATACCAATACTACTGAAACTGATAAAAGTAGTATATTCTTCATATAAGCAATATATATAGATCACAGTTCTACTGCAAAATCCACCAAATCCAGCAATCTATTATCTACAAATTCTGATCAATAGCAAAATACTTTTCACTTGACAAAAAGTGACAATAATATCAGCAGCAAATCTACTAATATAGCTGATGATAATGATGTCTAATTAATGGATTCTAGAGCTACACAATATATAATATCACATAGGGAATAGTTCTCTATATATGAGCCTTTTGAATATTCTATATCTATCAAATTAGGAGACAACAATATCATCTCTGCTCAAGAAAAGGAAAATATTTGAATATATCTCTATGGTAATATCACAGAATCTGTCAGCACTTTTTTAGACATACTATATACTCTAGAAATTAGCAAAAACCTCTTTTCAATAGAAAAAATAATGTCCTATAGTAATAAAGAAATATATATATATGTAAAGAGTACAACTGTATATGATTCACATAACAATAAGATAATGATAGCTTCAAAATGTAGTAATCTCTATATGATCAATAGGATATTAAATAGTATAAAGCCTCTATATATATAATAACTATAACCAATGTGTTCAATATGTGATATCAATTCTTGAAATATATCAGCAAATCAAACCTCAGAAGAATGATCTGAAGTAGCTTGGTGAATGAACTACCATCACATATATGTATACTTGAAAGATGATTTTTGTAAGATATATATAGAAAATAAGGCATCTAGGCAACTATTCAAGAAATGATTAAAGTATATATCTGGGATTCTCAACCATATATATAGGCTGATATATATACTCAAAGAAGTATTTCATCATATTCATCAATAATTATATATGTAAGACATATATATATTTCCTATCAGTAAAGAGCAAAGTACTGTAGAAATTCAAAAAATTTAAAGTGATTGCTAAGAATGAAATATGTATGTTATATAATAAGATAATAGATATGAATATATTAATGATATATTTAAGAAATTCCTGAAAAAATATGATATATAATATCAAATAATAGCTTCTTATATATATATCTCAGCAGAATAGTATGACTGAGTAATTTAACTATATAATTGTAGAAATGGCTCATATAATGATTAATGCAGCTAGACTAGAGTACTCCTATTGGGCTAAAGCTATCAATATAGCAATATATATATATATAATTAATATATATCTCAAGTGCTAAGCAAGAAAGTCAGCAACAATAATAAGTATCAGGATGATGATCTCAGCTAACCTTTTTCTGATAACATTTAGATTACATAAACTTCTAGCAACACTTATGATATTATTTTTGGAGAATAGATACTAGTAATATGATAACTGATAAGTATTCTAAGATATATATTGGGCAGGGCAACCCTAATATATTTGACTAGTAATATGTAAGAAGGAGTCAAGGCTTAGGGGTAAGTATGTAGGACCTGCTGGCTGGAGGATATAAAAGAGGAGAAGGCAGTACTGAAAGATAAGAGCCTGAGAGAGTGAGTTTTGCTAATAAGATAAAGGGAGGGCATATGCCAACTAGACTGAAGAGTTGACTGAGGAAGGGCAAGGAGATGGCAAGAGCTGTAGGGTTGGGTGGAGCAGCTCTAGGTAGTGAGGATAGTAGAGCTGAGAGAGTAGCAGCTGGGGGGAGTGGGACTGCTAATAATAAGAGGACTGCTAATCTGGAAAAAAATCCAAATATAATAGTTGATAGTAGATCTAGACAGAAGATGGGCATGAGGCCTGGAGATCTGGCAGATAGTATAATGGACATGGTGATGGTGTCATTACTCAAGAAATCAAGGTTAGAATTCATCATCATGCTGTATTTCTGAGGCTTGGCAGTGACTGTGAGGATGATTCTGGGGCTTCTGGCCCAGGAGGTGAAGAGAGTTGTCTCAGTGAGTTTTTGAAGAGACTGAAAGAGGTGGAGATAGGATTTGAGAAGGAGGATATACTGTTGGAGATAATAGAGAAGAGGGTGGTAGTAAGGGAGGTAGTGATCCTAATGGCCAGATACTTATACTGAGACTCTGAGTAGTGTAGTTGACAGTGATAGATATTCCTATAGTATTGAGAGAGATGGTCAGAGAGCTGAATATAGAGGCTATCAAGGAGTATAAGGACATCATGGATGTTGGATTTTAGATCTGGATAGGTACAGAGTTCAGGACAGGGGATGTGGACATCAGAGTGAGACTAGTAGGCAAGGAGAATATGGAAGAGCACAGGACTAACCAGTAGTACTCAAATAGAGACTAGTGAAGTATAAGGTCTTGAGAGTGAAAGAGATGCAAGAGAAAGAAGAGAACTTTCTAGAGATATTGAAAGATCTGGCTGGGGCTATTGAAAGGAGGAGACTGGCCTAGAAGAAGTTTGAGGTCAAGACAGTAGTAGAGATTATGAATGGCAAGAAGGTGTGACTAGATCAGATGGCCTGGGAGTGGGTATAGAGGAGGTATATTCAGAAGAATCTATTGGCAAAGTTGGGAGGGAGGGCAGCAGGGGGGACTACTGCTAAAGAAGCTGGATTATAGGTGAGTGCCTAGGTAGAGGAGAAGGGAGTGGCATCAGAGGTAATCCAGGGAGAGAGAGGTAGCACTGGGTTGAGTATAGTTATAGAGGATGCAGAGATAGTTGAGGGGGTATACTTTTAGTATGGAGTGCTGGGCAGAGCTACTGGTGAGGATGAACTGCAGGATGTACTGGAGGAGAATTGGGATGAGTCAGTAAGAAGGAATACTGAGGGAGAGCAAGCAGAGGGGGTAAAGGAAGTAGCCTAGAGAGTTGAGGAGGCTGTAGATGAGAAGAAGTAGCTGTGAAAAATGCTTGAGAATATGGCAGCTAAGGAGCTGGAGGGAGAGGACTTTCAGATACTAAGTAAGAGGCACTGGGGTGAAATTCTATATAGTAAGGAGGTGCTAAGGAAAATTCAAGATGTGATAATAGTGGTCTTGCTGGAGGCTGAGACATATCAAGTAGATGATGACAGAGAGGCAGTACTTAGGGTAATTGAGAATAATTAAGCTGCTTATATGTAGAGTCTAAGAAAGGGGCTGGAAAAATGGTGAGTGGTGTGCAAGGAGTATTAGACAGAGATAGAGACTGTGGATGGTGTAGATTATCAGGAGATCTTAGTGACACTAAATACTCAGCAGAGGGAGGCAGACAAGCTTGAGATAGAGAGAAATATAGATCTTGTAGGTGAAGAGATGAGTATAGAATTGTAGGACAGGTTCTTCTTCTCAAAAAACATTATTCAATATAAACAGTATAACTAGAATTTTCTCTTTAAATATCAATAGACTGAGGGGTACAATGAGACATCAGAATAACTTTAGCTAGTTGAAGAGGCTGGATATAGATCTTTTCTTATTACAGGATGTAGGTTATGATACAGAATTAGACTTACTGGATTGGACAAGAGAATAGAGATATACAGTAGTATAGCAGAGTTAGGTAGATATTCTGATTAGAAAGAGAGAGAGAGATATTGGAGACATTGGACATTAGGGAAGCAGATTAGTATAGGAAGTATAAAGAAGGCTGAGCTGGAGTCCTCTGACTATTGGGTCATACTACTGTCCAATAGAAAGGGGGGAATGAGTGGATTGGATCTGAAGATTATAAGAGGCTGGTATTCTGGCAGCTGTGGGAATTGACTATCTGGAGAGTAACTTTAATATGATATGAGATAGCAGGATAGACAGAACTGATAGAGGGAGGGGAATGGTAGATAGGAGTGGAGAGATAGAAGATTGAGAGGAGATTGAGAGACTGAGTTCTTTGATGGATGTAGGGTGACTTGGGTGGGAAGATTATAGGATCTATACTCACTAGGTAGCAGAGTTAGGATCGAGAATAGACTGAGTATTGATAGCTGAGTGTTAGGGTACAGATATCTGGTGTGAGATTGAGATGGTCTGATGCCCTTAGTCAGACCACTATAGTTTGCTGAGCAGAGGAAGGTTTGGGGGTAGTGGAGATGGGCCTGAACATTGGTGCCCGAATATCTCACTACTGGAAGATAGTACTTTGTAGGAAGAATGGGTGGTAGATATTAGTATTAGGATTGCTAGCTAGAGAGCACAGGGGTTGGATATCAGAGATCATTAGCAGTAGTTGAAATCTGATACTCAATAGTACTGGGGTGAAACTGGGAGAGGGAGGGGAGTTCAGTAGAGATGGTATATTAGGTGAGCTTCACAGAGATTAGAGAAACTACTGGAGAGGTGGGCTGGGTCTTTGGCAGACTGTGAGGAAGGAGACTAAAGGATTCAAAGGATTCAGCAAGAGGTAGAAGAACTGAAGGGGCTGCTTAGACAGGAGGAGAAATTGTAGATAAAGAAATTGGTAGCTTGGCTAAGATAGCAGAGTTTGGAGGAGAAGAAGTAATCTACTAAATTTCAGTTGAGATTGCTATAGGTGAGAAGGATGAGGCAGTGGTAGGAAGGAGTATTGGATGAGGTAAGAGATATGGTGACTGAGATACCAGAGATATTGGGCCTACTGCAGTCTTACTGGAGGTAGTTGTGAAGTGAGGAGGAGGGTGGTGAAGATACTCTAAGTATTGAATAGCAGTTGGAGGATTGGCACCCAGATCTAGCTATGGGCCTGGGTAAACTGGAAGCCCTGGTATAAGGAGAGGAGGTATTTTGAGTCTTAGCAACAATAAGTATAGAGATAGTCCCTGGAAAGGATAGATTGTCTTGGGATTTTTGGAAGAAGATAGCTAGAGTTGAGATTGTGCTGGAGAAGATAGTGTAGATGTGTGATGAGGTCATTAGCTTAGAGATCTGGATTGGAGGACAGTGTCTAGGGCTTGTAGCTCTATTGTATAAGAATAAGAAAAGAAGGGAGGATTAGAAGAACTAAAGGCTGATCATGCTTCTGAATATAGATTACAAGTTGGTGACAAAGATTTTAGTGACCAGACTATAAGGGTTGGCTCAGCAGATACTAGGGGCTGAGCAGAGAGGTTTTGTTGATAGTTATTTGATTTGCAATAGGACAGCATGGGTTTATAATATTATTGAGAGTACTTGTGCAGCCAGGATCAATGGTTGACTAGTCTTTCTAGATCAAGAGAAGACTTATGACAGAGTTTAGCATATATGGCTAAAGGGGATATTGAAGCAAATAGGGGTCCCCCTAGAGTTTAGGAGATTATTGATTTGTCTATTAGAAGGGAGTCAGGCAGCTATTATAGTAAACAAATATAGGAGAGAGTCCTTCCCTCTAGACAGAGGTATGCCACAAGGAGATCCATTGTTGCTGATTCTCTACACCCTCTCACTGGAGCCCTTATAGTGCAGAGTTGGGGGTTTGGAAATTTAGGAGTGAACTGGAAGGTTAGGGTCTTTGCTGATTATATGGTAGTTGGGCTGGGCTCTGTGGAGGATGTGGTGGTACTGAAGAGTATAGTGGAATAGTATAAGAGGTATTCAGATATTAGGCTCAATTGATATAAGTGTGAGACTCTAGTTTTAGATGGAGGAATAGTTGGTGGTAATGTGATCAGAATAGTGGTTCCAGCTGAAGAAGCCATCTGCTACTTGAGAATTTATTTTTCAGTATATAGTTTCCTACTACCTCATGGCTGATGGGAGCAGTGGCTACTAGTATGGAGGGATGTTCTCTTGAGGTAGAGAGGTCATTATATTTCTCTGGCAGAGAGAATAATGGTGCTGAATGTGTACTGGCTGCCAAAGTTGTGGTATTTGGAGTATCACTTGGACTTTCTGATATAAGTAGTCAAGAGACTATTGAAGATGGCCAGGTTGTGGATCTGGGCAGAGCAGCAGAGCCAGATTAGCTGAAAGATGTTGATGTTACCAGTAGATAGAGATAGGATAGGCCTGGTGGACTTCACTAAGTACTTACACTGCTTGAGGGCATGGTGGCTGAAGTGAGTAAGTGAATTATGGAGTTAAGAGTAGGTACTCCTTATGCAGAGGGTGTGGGAGACTTGGTGCTCTCCTCAAGACATAACTGGTAACCTGCTCTCTTTAGTGGCTCTTAAAGGAAGTAAGAAGATATACTATAGAGGATTCTAGTGAGGAGTAGTAGATAGTGCTCACCACATTGGTCTCTGGTGGAGAAGTAATAAGGGGGAGAAGGAATGGGGTCTACAGATGTAGAGATAGAACTGCCTACTGCTGGAAGATATACTGGTAGATAATTTTCAGCTAGAAGATAGTATGGAATATCTATGAGAGCATAGAAGGAATCTGTGGCCAGAGGCATGGCAGAGAATAGGAATTAGTAAAGAGTGAGACTGGAATGGTGTCTGGCCTTAGTACTGTGACAAACCAAAATGTATCACCCGAATTATACCTTAACCAGATGATGTGAACAATTAGGCAAGATGACATGAATACACAGCATAGTAACCAGCAACCATTGCTGCAGAAAACTGTATAAATAGCCAGAGATACCAGAAAGGGTCTGTTTACCTATACAGACTCTGTACACCTGCCATAAGTAGCAGATCTATAGTTAGCCACATTGTAACCAGATAGCAACCAACTTGTATAAATTACCCCAGAGATAAGAGTGAATAAACCTCAGTCCGAAATTGAATTCAAAAGCAAAAGACAAGTCTGCCTACTACACTTTGAGAGGAACTCTACAGTCACTGTTAGGAGATTGTGAGCATTGGTCCCCTTTTCCACTCCGGTCTACTTTCCAATACAAAGCTTGAAGATTTGCTGCCTAAGTTCAAGGAGAACTTCACCACCTTTGAAGAACTCACTGCTTAAGGAATAAGCCATGCTATTGGTACACTTGCTAGATAAAGCCAGAAGAACCCCAGTTTCCACATTCCCAGAGAGCCTTGCCACAAGCCAGTCTCTGATGCAACTTTGCAGTAGAGCCAGTCTAGCGACACAACTCTGCACAAACGAAGCCAGTCTTTGATATAACTTTGCTAAGAGACCCTTTCCTAAAGAATGCTGCCAGTTGTTTGTATTCCCAATTGAAGCTGCTGATTTATAAGAATCCACGCCATTTGAGTTAATTCCTAGTTAAGCTGCCATTTTCAAGAAGTCTGCCAATTCAGGAAGAATCCGTATCATCTGCCATTTTCGAGTTATCTGCCATATTCCCAGAAGAACCCTGCTGATTCAGGAAGAATCTGCGTCACCTGAGTTATTCAAGCTATTGAATTACCCACCTCTCGTGATATCTGAGTTATTCATCATTCCCAGTAAGCCTAAGAAAAATCTGCCGCCAGTACTATTTCCAGTAATAAGAACCTATACCGTACAATTCCCAGTAAGCCAAATCGAGTTATCTGCCAAATCTGCATAAGGAGAACCACTAAATTGCCAGACCATCATATACAAGGAGATTATTGCACTATACAAAGATTATTGCACCAAGACTATCACCCAGAAATCACATACTTTTGGAAATTACCTTGCTACACAAAATTGTACTATTCCCAGTTGACTCAAGAAGGAAGTCCATTCACACACAAATTGCCACTACACCCAGAAAACCATCCCAATAAGAAAACTACTTGCAGATATCCAGATTGACTATTATACCACTAAACACCAAAGACCTCAGGAAAACTTAGAACATTTTGTTGCTTTTTTTGACAAAGTAACTGGGGGCTCAAGCCAAACTACATCAACCCCCAACCTTGTAATTTGTCTCCATTGAGTCAGCACGTTACATTTGGGGGCTCAACTGGGAAGATTTCAAAATCAATGTGACTTTTCAGCTCACAAGAACCCACAGTCAAACTGGATACATTTGACCCAACACCAACCTCTACTACTACAGGACAACTGGTTATTACCAGCATCTGGACAGGAAGAGAAGTAATTACTTCAAGACTTGCCAATTACCCAGTATCAGAAGGATCCCAATCAGAACCAGAAGGCAGTACAGCCTGAAATCCCCAACCAGATCAACCAGACAATACAGACAGCCCTGCTAGAGATTTTGGAGAACTTGCACAAGAACTAGAAGATCTCGTCACATAAACCCAATACTTTACAGCCAGACACCCCACACCAGTCCCACCAATCTCACTAATAGAACCCCTACCACAACCCTTTGCAGAACCAGAAGTAGTTCCTACAAGACTACCTAGGCATATTCCACTCTGCCCAAGGACCAGAACACCATCCTCAAGATACCCAAGCACTCCTATTTCCAGTGTCAGCTCAGAAAGCGAATCAGAATCTGAATCCAAACCTGAACCAGAATCAGAAGAAAGTGACAAAGAAATGGCCACTTTATTGCCAACCTTTGCAGGATACCCAGAGGAAGACCCCAGAGAATTCCTTGATGGAATTGAAGGAATTGCAGCCTTGAGAAACCTCTCAGATGAAAGAAAAATCACCATCTATAAAGCCCAGCTCAGAGAACCAGCTAGAGGAATTTTCCATCAAACAGCAAACAACTGAGAGTCAGAACTAGCAAGACAGATACAAGCAGCAATGTCTGATGAGCTAGAATATGAGGCCATGGTCCACTGGCTCATCAAAAAATATGCAGGAAATGAAACCTGCCACAAGGCTTAGGAATCTATTATGGGGATGAAGATGAATCTTAGAGAATCACCCAGAGCCTTCTTCACAAGAATCCAGAAGAGAATGCATTCTGCCAGGTTCAATGCCACCAACCAAGACATCATAGGTCCAATGACCTTCATGAATGGAATTCCCCTAAATATTGCTCAGCATGTCTGCACCCTAGGCATCAGAAGGTCTGAGGAACAAGTAGATGCAGCCCAAGGATACTTTGATGTCAGACAAGGAACTACCTTGAGTGATCATGACAGAAAAGAAGAGAAGGAAGACATCCTGGTTAAAGCCCTACAAGGACTCCTTCAAGGACAAGAAAGATCCGAAGAAAGAAGGCCAGCCAAAGAAGGAAAGAAGGACAGAAGTGAAATCCAAGACCTTAGCTCCAAGTTGGACCGATTGGTTGAATAGATTGAAAAACTCACCACATGTGAAAATCGGAGTTACCAGGACAACAGAGCATACCCATCACAGAGGAGCCAAGGTTATCCACCAAGAGATAATAGGAATTACCAGCAAGAAGAAAGAAGGTATCCTGCCCGAGACAGAGCCCAAGTCCAATGCTTCTACTGTGGATAATTTGGATACTATGCCACTGAATGTGACAACAAAAGAAGTGACTGAAGGGACTCAGAACCACTGAACTGAAGGAATGACACTCAGTACAAGAAGACTGAAGCCCATCCTGTTGAAGATTTCGAAGAAGCAAGCAACAGTGAAGACTATAGTGACCTAGACTTGTACCCCACCAGGGTTAGTATCTGAAAAACAGTCTACCCAGCAGAGAAAAGGAAGAGACCTGTAGGAAGGCCATCCAGAAATGTCAGCAGAAGAATGATCTAGGAAGAAGATGAAGAGCATGAGGAGGAACAGTTAGAAACACCTCTCCAAACTCCCTCACCATTTGTGCCTGAAACAAATGAGCTGCCACCAGAAGATGAAGAAATGAAACAAGAAGAACAGGAACCTATACCCCTGAAGCCTAAGCAGAAGTACACTCTAAAGATCATGCCTAGAGACATTTACAATGAAGTCTGGCAGAAGATTCAAGAAGCCAAGATAGAAGTCCCTCTCCTGCAGTTCTTGTAACTGATACCAGCTGGAGTTCAAAACAAATTGCTGAGAACAACAAGGTCTAGCACTGGCCAAGTCCCAATCCCACAGCAAGAACCAGCTTCCATCCCTGTCCAAGCAGCCAAGAGACATGTCAGCACCTACTTACATAGAGATATTGGAGGACAAAAAGCAAAAATCCTTATAGACATGGAAGCAGCTATCTGTGTTATTGCCAAACGATTCTTGGACACCCTCCAATGGCCCATTGATGGACCATCCAACCTCAGCATCATAGTAGCAGATGGAGCCCGAACTCAACCCCTTGGAGAAGTACAAATTATCACCATCTCCCTTAGACGCATTCAGTTCTCCATCCCCAAAGCTGTTGTCACTAAAGCTGTCACTTATGATATAATTCTTAGCACCAACTGGATGAAGGAAATGAATGCAGTTGTTGATATTGGCCAACAAGTACTCAAGTTTGACTACTGAGACAAGAAGTATAGAGTCAAGGTGACTAGCTATGAGCAGTCAAAGAAGAAGAAGATCACTATTTAAGAAGAATATGCCAGCAGTGAAGAGTCTACTATAGATGAGGAAGAAGAATCTGAAGATGGAAACAATCCCAGACTCAATTCCCGAATTAACCTGGTGGATGACAGACCAGAAGACAATGTGTGGGCCAAGAATACTGTCCCTATCACCATTGGAGTCATTGCAGGAGAAATCAAAGGATGCCCTATATGTCTCAAGAGACACAGGTGTCCTGAGCACTCCTCCAAGATTATAGGAACAAGGAAATCATCTGGCACAGCCTGCCCAGAGTGCAGAAGAAAGAAGAAGAAATACAGACATGTTCCAGAAATACCTGCAACTGAAGCTGCAGAAGTACAAGTGATTTGGGGTCAAGAATCATCTGAGAAAGAAGAAACTTCTGACCAAGAAGTTCCTAAACAAGAAGCACCCAATGAAGAAGAGGTCCCTGAACTCATTCCCTGGGATGACCCTCGCTGGATACTACCTGAAGACAATGACCCCTGGAATATAGAAGAAGGACCCAGTACAATCACCATTATTCCCAAGAAAGAAACCCACTAAGAGAAAGCTTTTCAGCTAGTAAGATGTCTACACCAAATGGTCTTCCACTCTCCCTAAGACTACTGCTACCAGTGTCATCTGTTGGACCAATAAGAAAGACAGAGACCCCAGAGACCAGAACCCCCAACTACTCTTACACAGTCCACTACCTTTCAAGAAGTCACCACAAGGTTACAAAGTCGATTTAGGGGACAAGGCTTCTTCACCCAAACAGAAATATACCCCTTGTCTACCCTTCCCCCAACCTATGATCAAGATGGGTACCGATTTCCAAGACAATAAGAGATAAATAGCCAGGAATATCATTTTCGAGCAATGGGATATTGCAACCATGGGAGACACCCTGACTGCCAAGACTGCAGATATCAGAAGATTCACCTCAGTCATGATGTTGCAGTGCATACTTTGAAGAAGAGAGATAACTGAAGCCAGATCCAAAAAAGCCAGATTCAAAAAAGCCAGACCAAGAAGTCAGAAAGAAGAATCCTCAAGATCTACAATTTGAGAGAAGATATTCTAGCTCTCATCAGACATGCTACCTGCCAGAGATGGGCAGAAGATGCTGCCAACTTCATGGAAGCCCTAGACTCTACAGGAAGAAGGGGAATTAATTACCTCTGAGACCCTTCTACTGGAGCCAGATGGCCACACCTCAACCTCAGAGCTTGGAGGCTCTCTGCTAGTGGAGCTTCAGCCCTAGGAAAACCTGAACTCAGCAAGGATATTGCCCAGTATGCCCTGCTGTACCCAAAAGCCAAACCCCTGACCAAAGCCCATCCAGAAGATGTGAGATATGATCTTCACAGCCTGGAGGATGAATCTATCAAGCCTGGAAAAACCTTCATGGTCAGAACTGGATTAGCTATGCAGCTGCCTCAAGGAGCTTATATTCAACTGACCTCAAGGTCCAAACTTGCCACACAAGGAATAACTGTAGAAGGAGGAACCATTGACCCTGGATATATAGGCGAAATCAAGGTTATCCTACACAACAGCAGTGCAGAATGGCACTGGATCATTAGAGGACAGAAGATTGCCCAAGCAGTCTTCATGAAGGTCAAGACTCCTCAGTTACAGGAAGTCTCTGAACTAACTGAAGGAATAAGACAAGCAAAGGGATTTGGAAGTTCAGACAGAAAGAAGGTACATCTCCTTCAAGTCAACCACCTCAAGAGAAATGTCCCCCAGCAAGTGTACCAGCAACTAGTCAGACTGCACAAGAATCTCATCCTAGAGCCTGGAGAACAAACTACCTTTGAAATCTTTGTACCACCCGACCCCAGAAACCTCTTCTTTGAACCCAAGGAAGATATTCCATACCTAGACATAGAGGGACACACATTCCCTGACAAGATGAATCCAGTACACTCCTGAGGAACCAACCAAAGTTGGGAGACTATCATCTTGCCGAAAGGAACTATTATAGGACATCTGGTGCCTTTTCTCAACTGAACTCATAGGGAAGTTTATGAACTAAACCTATCAAGAAATGACAAAAGGTCTCAGAAGAAAGGAAAGGCCCCTCTGCAACCCAGGAGACAGTGAAGCCTTCCACCAACATTGGAGAAGAATTGACACCTCAACAACAGTAACAACTAGTAGAACTTCTCAACAAATATCAAGATATCTTCACCACTGATTATGGCAACCTGCTATACAATCCATCATATCACCACAGCATAAATATAGGAAGTACAACATCCATCTGGCAGAAACTCTATAGAATACCCCATCACTTAAAAACATTTGAAAAGGAGCATATCCAAGAACTCTTAGATAATAGAGTTATCCAACCTTCTACTAGCCCCTGGGCCAGTCCTATACTTATTGTACCAAAGAAAAGAGGATGGAGACTCTATGTGGATTACAGAAAACTCAATTCAGTCACTGAAAAGGCTGCCTATCCTTTGCCCAGAATCAATGACCTTTTGGATCAGTTACAAGATGCCAGATACTTCAGCAGTATGGACCTCTTTGCAGGATTCCATGAGATCCCCATGGACCCCAAGGATATTCAAAAGACAGCCTTCCTTGCTCTAGGAAAACTGTTTGAGTACCTCTGAATGTCCTTTGGACTTTGCAATGCACCCCCCACCTTCCAGAGGATGATGAATTCAGTCTATGCCCCTTTGATTCACCACTGCCTGATTGTATACATAGATGATTCCAACATCTATTCAGCAAATTTTGAAGAACACCTGCACCACTTAGAGGAATTCTTCAAGCTCACTCACAAAAACCACTTGAGACTAAATGCAAAGAAATGCTACTTTGGGAAACAGAAACTCGAATTTCTTGGATTCATAGTCTCAAAAGAAGGAACCCACACAGACCCAAAGAAAATTGAGAAGATCAACAATTGGCCAGTACCCAAGACCCCAAAGGAGACACTATCATTTCTGATGCTAGTATCCTATTACAGAAGGTTTATCAAGAACTTTGCTCAAATTGCTGCCCCAATCCGGATCCTTCTCAAGAAAGGAGTGCCATTCAAATGGACAGAATCACAAGGAAAAGCCTTCAAAGAACTCAAAAATCACATGACTACAGCACCAATCCTTGTGTGCCCCAATCTACAGAAGCCATTCATCTTGTATATAGATACCTCTAAAGACATCTTTCTCTGGTAACATTCCAGTTACACAACCTTTTGGCAACACTTTCAACACAGTTTCTAGAGACAAGCTACTAGTATCATGGCAACCAACATGCACGCAGAGGTGTGTACTGGGCAGGGTGGCCCTGGTGCATTCGAATGGCAGCAAGTAGGGAGAGGCCCTGGTCTGGGGGGCAGTATGAGGGGTCTGCTGGTGGGAGGACGTAGTGGCGGAGAGGGTGGAACAGGAGGTCAAGGATCTGGCAGGGTGAGCTTCACAGAGAAGGTGAAGGGGGGTCAGCAAGGAGCGGGTCTGGAGAGCTGGCTGAGGGGAGGGAAGGTACTGGGGAAGGCTACAGGACAGCAGCCTCATGGGGGTACCTCTCTGGAGGGCCTTAGGGGTGGAGCTGGGGGGGTAGCAGCTGGGGCGGGGACTGCTGATGGGGGTGTGACAGGTGATCTGGAAAAAAATCTAGATGGGACTGCTGATGGTGTACCGAGCAGTAGGAAGGGCACGAGGGCCAGGGACCTGGCGGATGGTGTAATGGGGCTGGCCGTGGCTCCGTTGCTCAAAAAGTCGATCTCAGAATTTGCAGTCACGATGTGTTTCCAGGGCTTGGCGGTGATGGCGAAAATGGTTCTGGGGCTGATCGCGAAGCAGATGAATGGTGAGGCATCCGTTAAGTTCCTGAAGGGCCTGGAAGGGGTAGAGGTGAGATTTGAGGAAGTTGGGCCACTGGAGGAGGCTTTGAAGGTGGGGATGATAGTGGGTAAGGTGTGCGTACCGATGGTGAGATGTCTGTGGTGGGACTTGAGAGTGGTGCAACTTCTAGTGAAAGGAGTACCCACAGTTACTACTGTAGAAACGAGGAAGAGAGTTGAGGAGTTCATGGCGGAGTTTGGCGAGGTGGTTGATATTGGGTTCAGAGTGTGGGAAGGAACCTCCCTCTGGACAGGGGATGTGGATGTCAGGATTAGGTTGGTGGAGCGGGAGGCGACTGGGAAGGCTCGGGACTGGCCTTCAGTGATGATGTGGGGAGCTTTCTTGTGCAAGGTGACGAGAGTGAAGGGGAGCGAGGAGGAGGAGGAGGATTTGCTGGAAGCACTGGAGGAGTTGAGTGGAGCAGTGGAGAGGAGGGTGAGGTCATGGGAGGCATTCGAGGTGGCGACGCACCTTGAGGTGGTTGGAGGAAAGCGAGTCCGCATCAACAAGGAAGTGTGGGAGAGGTCTCAAGGGCATCGGAGGCAGAAGGAATTGTTGGCAAAAATGGGAGCAGAGGTGACGAGGAAGCCAAGCGATGATGCGACTGCTGGAGGGGCTGCGGAGAGTGTCTGGGCTGCAGATAATGGGAAGGGTGAGGAGAGAGGGTGGGTGGAGGCCGAGAAGGGGCCGAGCAAGGATCCTTATGTAGATGGCACATTGGAGGTTTGGGAGGAGACCTGGGCGAATTCACCTTCACCCTCTCCCCTTATCAGAAGGGGTCCGGTGGCGAGAGGTAGGGCAGGGGAAGATGTGCCGATGCACGGTGCTCAACAAGTGCGCTTTGGAGTACCCAACATGGAGAAGGGGGGATTGGTGGAGGTGACTGGAGAAGCGGAATTGGTAGATGTCCCAGAGGAGGGATGGAATGAGTCGGCGAGTGTAGGGGCTGATACTACGATGTTGGATGGAGGGTGACCAGCTACCCCAGGAGGGAAAGTGGTGGGGAACTTGCTCTGGATATGCCAGATGATGAATAACTTGGTGGCGGAAGAGCTGGGGGAAGTAGACCTCCGGGCGATGAGCGATGAGCATTGGGCAGGGATCCTGCAGAGTGATGGAGTGGAGATAGCATTGAAGGCCGAAATTCTGGCAGTGTACTTGGAGGAGGAGGGGTATGAGGTCGATAAGGAGAGGGAAGCTGCTCTGGCTGTGGTGGTGGGTGAGCGGGCTGCCCATTGTTGGAACAAGAGATATGGGCTGCAGCTCTGGCAGGAGGCTTGCATGGAGTACCGTGAGGAGTTTGAGGAGAAGGAGGATGTGGAGATGGCCGAGATTCTGGCTGAATTGGAGGCCAAGAGGGCCGAGGAAGCTGAAGTTAGTACTGAGCACGACCTGGACAGGGCACAGGAGGAAGGGGCCATGGAGCAGTAGAGGACTCATCTGAAACTATATAATATCCTTTATGAACAGTACAACCAATATTTTTTCTTTGAACGTGAATGGGCTGTGGGGCAATTATCAGCGTAAGAACATTTTTACTTGGCTGAAGGGATTGGAGGCTGATCTCTTCCTCTTGCAGGATGTCAGATGTGACGAGGTCTTGGATAAACTGGATTGGATGGAGGAATGGGGCAGTGAAGCAGTTTGGATGGGAAAGGTTGGAATTCTGATACGGAAAGGCAGAGGGGAGATTAGGAATGTGCAGAGCTGGGGAAATAGACTGGTCTGGGGTGAGTGGATACATACTGGATGGGAGCCGATTACAGTGGAATCTTGTTACTGCCCCGCTGTGAGAGATGAACGTATAGACTGGGTGGAAGGTCTTCAAGAGAGTGGGATGCTCACAGAGACTGGAATAGATATGTTGGGTGGAGACTTCAATATGGTTCGGGAGGCACTGTTAGATAGAATGGATGGCAGACATGGAGTTGAGGGTCGGAGTGGAGGACTGGCGGCATGGGAAGAAGTCGAAAGGTTGAGTGCTCTGGTGGAGGCAGGTAGGAAGTACTGGGGAGATAGGAGGATATATACGCATTGGGCAGGAGGTCTGGGGACAAGAATTGATTGGATTCTGATGGCCAGCTGCTGGGGCTTGGATGTTTGGGGATCACTGGAGGTGGAGTGGTGTCCTTGGTCGGATCACTGGGGGATTATTGGACAGGGTCATTTTGGGGGAAGTGGGGATGGGCCTGGACATTGGCGCCTCAATTCCTCCTTGTTAGATGATAAATTTTGGTGGGATGGTTGGGCTGCGGACATTCAGCTACAAGTAGAGAGTTGGAGGCAGGAAGGTACCCCAGTTGATATTCGGTGGATGCAAATGAAGGTATTGGCCAAAACGTATTGGAGTGAGGCTAGCAAGGTGGCTGGGCAACAGAGGAGGAGAAAAGTGAAATGGGCTTCTAGTCGATTGTCTAGGCTCTTAGATGACTGGGCGAGACTGATGACGTTGGAGGGTGAGGAGAATTGGAGGTCCATACGAGTGAAAAAGAAGGTTGTTGAACTACAACAGGTGCTGCGAGAGGAGGAAGAGGCGAGGGTGAGGGGCTTGGCAGCTAGGTTACGGTGGCAGGGTTTGGAGGATGGAGAGAGGCCTTCTAAGTTCCTCACAAGGGCTCTACGGGCGAGGAGAGTGCAACAAAGATGGGAAGGGGTCCTCAATTCGGATGGGGTCCTGGTCCATAGAATTCATGATATTCTGGGTTCTTTGAAGGAGCACTGGAGTGGATTGTGGAGTGAGGAGGAGGACGGGGTAGATGCTGATGTGATCGGCCATGCATTAGAAGATTGGCAACCCCCGCAGGTAGATGGGATAGAAGACTTGGTGTTGCCAGTCCAAGAGGAGGAGATCCACCAGGTTCTTGCCGCAACAACCTCGGGTGCGGCGCCTGGAGAAGATAGTCTGCCCTGGGATTTTTGGAAGAAGATGGTTAGGATCCCAGGAGTATTGGGGGAGATGACGGCACTGTGTGACCTTATTCTACGGACAGGGAGATGGGTGGGGGAGCAGGATCTGGGGCTGGTGACTTTGCTCTACAAGAACAGAGGAGGGCAAGAGAACTGGAAGAATTGGAGGCTGATAATGCTCCTGGATATGGACAGGAAGTTGGTTACTAAGGTGGTAGTTGTGAGACTACAAAAGGTGGCACAGCAAATCCTAGGCATTGAGCAGAGGGGCTTTGTAGGGGGACGGCTCATTAGAGATGGCACAGCCTGGGTACATGGTGTTATTGAGGGGGCACGGGCTTGTGGATTGGATGGGTGTCTGGTCTTCTTGGATCAGGAGAAGGCTTACGACCGGGTGAGGCGAGGTTGGCTGGTGAAGGTTTTGGATAGGGCTGGGGTTCCGCACCAGTTCCGTTCAGCTATGGTCAGTCTCCTGGAAGGGAGTCGGGCGGCACTCATTTGTAATGGACATCGTGGGGTGACTTTTCTCCTAGGCAGGGGGGTACCCCAGGGGGACCCGTTGTCCCCCATTCTGTATACTCTTTCTCTGGAACCACTATTGGATAGAATCAGGAGGAAGATAGTGGGGCTTTCTATTTTTGGCATTGAGTGGAAGGTGGGGGCCTTCGCTGATGACATGGTGGTCGGATTGGGATCAATTGCGGATGTTGAGGAACTTAAGGGGACAATGGAGTGGTATGAGAAGAATTCTGGGGCACGACTTAATTGGCATAAGTGTGAAACAATGGTGCTCGGCAATGGTCTGGTGGGTGGGGAGATTATCGGAACAGTTGTCCCTGCAGGAGAGGCAGTGTGGTACTTGGGGATATATCTTTCGGTATATGGATCAGTACTACCCAGGCTTTGGTGAGAGCAGCGGGTTGTTATATGGGGAGAGGCCCTGCAGAGCTGGGGGGGCCATCATCTGTCCCTTGCAGGGCGTGTTACAATTTTGAACATTTACTGACTACCGAAGCTGTGGTATTTGGCGTACCATCTGGACTTTCCACCCTGGGTGGTGAGGAGGCTGCTGAAGCTTGCCAAGGGATGGATCTGGGCTGGGAGGAGAAGTCAGATAGGCTGGGAGGTCTTGTCCCTACCAGTGGCGAGTGGCGGACTGGGACTAGTTGATTTCCCAAAGAGGCTACACTGCTTAAGGGCTTGGTGGTTGAAGAGAGCCATAGAATTGAGAGGAGGTAGTTGGGTTCCCCTTTTGCAGAAGGTTTGGGAGCGGCGGTCTGCATCTCGGGGTTCAACTGGCGATCTCCTGTCCTTGGTTGGACTTCGGAACACTGCTCGATTGTGATTTAGAGGCTTCTGGTGGGGGATAGCAGAGGGAGCACACCGCATTGAGATCCATTAGCAGGGTAATGAAGGGGAGGCCGACTGGGACCCGGAGATGTGGAGATGGGATCAGGTGCTACTGGGCGGAGTCCCATTGCTTGAGTTTGATATTAGTGATGGAATAGACTGCCAGAGGGGACCGGGCCAGGATCTGTGGCCCAGTGGTTGGCAAGGTGTCGGAATTGGCAAGGCGTGGGACTGGCAGAGTATCTGGGCATGGTATGCTGAGGTGAAGCGATGGCTACCGCCAAAGTATTGGGTGACTTGGTAGTGCATGTTGAGGAGGAATGTCATGCTCAATTACCACTCGGGTCACCTTGTCGAGGGGGGAATTTTTGACTGTGAGGAGTGTTATAATGTGGGTCAGGAAGGAGGTTATGTACAGATGCCAGAATATTGGTTAGGGGAGTGTGAGGTACTTAGTAGCTTTTGGCAATCTGTAGAGAATCTTTTGGGGGTAGGGGGCAGGGTTTCTGGTATACG
>RBNI01001715.1:0-21186 GCA_003990745.1 Jimgerdemannia flammicorona | reverse complement strand
ATACCAAAGAAGCCTCTAAAGATTGAGCATTGGTCCCCTTTCCACTCCGGTCCACTTCCCGATACGAAGAACGAGTTCCGAAATACAAAGCAAAAGACAAGTCTGCCTACTACACTTCGAGAGATACGCTTGCCAAAAGCCACTTGATCCTAAAGGAATTGGATTGCAACACTTAGGAGAAACGCCTGCTCTACAGCCACTACTAGGAGATTGTGAGCTTTGCCCCTTTCCCACTCCGGTCCACTTTCCGATACAAAGAACGAGTTCGTTTTCAAGAGAAGTCCGCTACGTTTTGGTTCGCTTGCCAGATAAGCCTGAAGATTTGCCGCCCAAGTTCAAGGAAGAACTTCGCCGCCGTTTCCCAGTTGAAGCCGCTGATTTAGAAGAATCCGCGCCACCTGAGTAATATTCCCAGAAAGCCCAAGTTATCCGCGCCATCCAAGTTATTTCCAGAAGCCCGCCGATTCAGGAAGAATCCGCGTCATCCGCCATTTTCAAGTTATCCGCATTCCCAGAAAACCCGTGCCATCCGCATTCCCAGAAGGACCCGATTCGCGACATCCGAGTCATCCGAGTTATCCGAATTATCCGCCGCCAAGTTATTTGTTATTCCCAGTGAGCCTAAGAAGAATCCGCGCCATCTTCTATTCCCAGAACCGCCGCTTTTGGAGAATCCGCACCAAATCGAGTTATCCGCCAGAAATCGCATACTTTTGGAAACCCGCCGCGCTACACAGAGATCGTCGCGCTACACAGAGATCGTCACGCAGAAATCACATAAGGAAAACCGCTAAATTGCCAGACCGTCACGCATAAGGAACCCGTCGCGCTACACAGGAAATTCTACCATTCCCAGTCGACCCAAGAAGGAAAAGACATACAAATCGCCGCTACACCCAGAGAACCGTCCCAATAAGGAAATCACTCGCACAGTATCCAGATCTTGACTATTATACCGCTAAACACCAAAGACCTCAGGAAATCTTAGAACATTTTGTTGCTTTTGACAAAGTAACTGGGGGCTCAAGCCAAACTACATCAACCCCCAATCTTGTAATTTGCCTCCATTGAGCCAGGCACGTTACACTATATAAGTACTTTCTTACTATTGATAATCTAACCACCAGTTAGTTTGTGAATAATATGATCCTTGCTGAACTTCAATATAGTAGATAGACTTCTCTGATCTTAAATTGAATTATCATTCTCTCTGAATAATTGTCTTTTCTTTTGAATTAAATTATCATTTTTACTAAACAATAGGCTTTTTTGTTTCTGAATTGAAGATAGACCATTACTGCTGATATTATCTTAAATTATATATGTATACTTAGTATGATAATATAAAATCTTCTAAGTTTATTTATTTGGGCTGCTCAAACTTGAAATATATATAGAATTCAATATTAATTTACAAACTGTAATAAATTTATAGATGATGATAGTATAATGTTAAAGTTGCTAAAATTTTGATGAACTGAAAATTCAAGAATAGACTTATCATTCTGATATCATGTAAGTAAATCATGCATCTTACAGATATATCAAGTCAATTCTGAGTCAGATTTGTACTTTAGGTTATAATATGAGTAAAAAAGCTTTAAGCTGATATTAGGTTTAAAGTAGAAAAGGATTTGAAAGACAATATAAATTTTAATAATAAGTTTATGATCACAAAATATACTGGACTAAAATGAAATTCTTTAGCTGATTGGCTTTACACTTTTGCTCTTGCTTAACATACTTGCTTACTTACTTGATATACTTATTTAACATATACTTGTTTAATATAATTATACTTTATTATATTAACTAAACTCATTATGTTGTCATATTAACTAAATGTAAGTAAGTAAGATTTACATTCACTTATTAGACTTTCTGATAACATCTGTATATATATAACTATTATAAATATTGTAGATATAAAAAGAGATCTTCATTTGAAAGAATCATATCTTTTCTTACCCCCTTTACCACAATCTCTTTATGCCTAAAGACAATAGATTATATTCTGAGATAAACAAAATGTACTCCAGTATAAATAATAAGTACTAACCTGTAAACAATATATACCAAGGTATAAATAAATTATATCAGCTCTGTGAAACTAAAGAGCAGCAGACTATGGATAGACCACAGACCATAAAGGTGTGCAAATCTAAGAAGCAGACTATGGACAGATTGTATCAGACTATGAAGGTATATCAAATTAAGAAGCAGACCATATTATACCTAGACAAGATCAATACTAGTAAGTTTATAGTTTCCAACTTCAATGAGATGGCAGCCAAATACAAAAGACTATATATATAAGATAAAGATAAAGACAGAGTTGGTGAACAAGGCAGAGGTAGCAAACAAGGCAGAGATGATGAATGACCTGAGCTTATAATTCAAGATAATGAGGTGTTTTTATAAAGTAAGATGCTTTCAAATAATAATGTACTTCTGGATGATGAGGTGCTTCAGAATAACAATGTGAAGGCTTGTTTGATCAGATATATAGAACAGATGGTTAAGTAAGATAGAAAAAGAAATGAGTAAGTTGTTTTTAGAAATAAGTTCATAAATTATAGTTTGTATATTATAACTTATTTGTAAATATAAATTGAATTTTTGTATCATAATTTAGCAGATCTATATATATCAGTGACCTCTGCTAGAAATATAAAATTAATGAAGTAATCTGAAAGATTATAGTGAACTACTTCTTCAATATCTTTTCCTTGAAGATATTTTTCCAAAGTGTAACAGTAATCTGAAAATAGATATTATTAATAAAATTTTAAAAGATGTGAGCTTAAAGACCAAAGATAGTGATGATTCAATTTATGCTATAGTGAGTGTTTAATTTACATTCTATTTATATATTTATTTGGCAGTTCATGAACTCAACCATTTTCATTTTTATTAAAAAAATAGCTATACCATTAAATTATGATCTGCTGTTCTCACATTTGTGAAGTCTTTGACAAAAAGTTCAATTAAAACTTCTCTGATGTGGACCAGCTAAGATCTATAGCTCTAAAAGATCTTGCTTATACTTGCCAACAAGTATTACAAAATTTGTGAGTCCAGAATAATTTCATTTATCTAAAGAATAACAAGGGTGAGCTCAGCAAGTCATTCTATAGTAACTATATAAAACAACTATGCTATTTTATATTCTTCAAACAGAAACCTCAATTTGTGAATATATTAATATAATAACTATCATATAGTTGCCATTATTTACATATTTATAAGTATATTTTCAAGTTCATGAATTTATATTTACTTGCATATATTTATTCAGTATATATTTATCTCTTTATATAATTATAGCTAGATTATATTACCTGGTCTGATGCCTTATCAAGAACTTTTAATAAAAGAGAGCACAAGAAAATATATATGAAATGGCTCAAGATGATCAATAAGATTCATAACTATATTGATCTACTTGAGATTAAAAAAACAGTTCATAATATGTATAAAGATATTGACTCAGATGAAGACAACAAGATAATAATATTCTCAATATTTCTCTTTTATTGAATAAGAATGATCTGATCTAAGAAAGAGATAAGTAGAATATAGAGTAGGATATATAATAGGAGAAACTATTTGTAAAAGAAGAAAGTGTTTATAAAAGGGAAGTATCTGTAGAGGGAAATATTTATAAGAGAAATTATAAATAAAAAAAGAAATAAAATAGTCTTTTTTTAGAAATTTAGCCTTATGTTTACTCATTGTTTACAAGCTATTCATATTTATAGAATATAAGTTCATACTTACATTAAAGAGTTTATATCTATGAAATATCAGTTTATATTCATATTTAAGAATTCATGTCTATTATTAATAAAACAAGTTCATATTTATAGAAAATATTCAAATATATATATATGTTTCTGTCTGTAAAATATATTTAAGTTTATAACATACTATTATAAATATACACTAGAATTTATAGATCTCTGAAGAATATACTTAGAACTGAATTATTTTTTTATGATAAAGTAGCATATAGTCTTAGAGAGGTATTTATTAGCTACTAAGTAGGACTCATAATCTTTGTTATAAATATGTTGGAAATATAGAGTGGAAAGAAGAGCAGTGAGTATTATTTATTGATTACTCATATTTTTATATATATATTGAGTGATATAACTCAAAGATAATATAATATATATCTAAGTCACATTATTGAGATATATAATGAGAATTTCAACACTATCTGCTATTATAATGCTAAAACTAGATGATCCATTAATAGACTACTGAGTGTGTCTTCAGACTTTAAGTGAACTCTGAGAACTACTTTATTTAACTAGATATTTATATTAGTTATCTTATACTAAATAGCTAAGACTAAGTAGCATTTCTGCAGCAATAAAATCTTAAGGGATAATACTATGGACTATCTGAGCATAGTGAGTATTTGAAGATTGGAGCAGAGTGGGTTCATCATAAAATCCTGGTACTGTACATTGAGTATCTTTGAGTACCTGTGCCACACATTTATGTACATGTGTACTCCAAGTATGTCATGTATGTGACGTGGTTTTATGATGTTGGCGAAAGACTGGAGGTCTTTCTATTGGGCGGCGAGCGGGAAGTTGGGTGTATATGTTGGAAGCTAGCGAATTCTAGAGATGTATGGCTAAGTATACATACTAACTAAACCGCACTATACAGGTTCAGATTAAGTTATAAACTAATATGGCTTATGTAAACTCAATGAAATAGGATAAGTACTTCTGAACATAATGAATACTCCTGAACACTATATGAACAGGTAATTACAAGAGGATCGCTCTTTGGTGTTGGTCAGGAGTTGACCTAAAATGGTCTGCGGATTATGACATCATCGTCTTCTGAGTTGCCTGAAACGTTCCGGGGGTTTAGTCAGTCATACGTGGGAAAACTGTTATAGGGCCTGCTACTTAATAAGGGAAATTTGAGTCGGGGTGCAGCGACGATCTGGGACCTCGGGACCTAGGGGCACCAACGGCAGGAATGTCAACTGACAATTTGCCCTTATTTACAAGCAGCCGCGCCTCCTTATCCATCTATTCACTTCCTGATTCCGCTAAGGACACTCCACCCACCATGAGCGACTCCCGTACCTTTATGTGTCTTCTTCAAGGCGACTCGGCCGAGCGGGCTTTCCCAGTCGACATCACCACCTCCAAGCTCGTCGGTCATCTCAAGGACAAGGTCAAGGAGAAGAAGGCGCCTTATTTTAATCATATTTCTGCCGACGAGTTAACGCTTTACCGCGTCACCGTATCCGTCGACGATTCCGATTGGATTAAAGACCTCGACCTCAAGAGATATGATTACAATAGCCATGATTCCGATATTCGAAAATTATTCCCTACGGATAGTATTCTCGAGGCATTTCAATATACACCCCCTAAAAGGTGCATTCACCTTATTGTGGTGCCGCCCGCCGTTGTTTCAAACGTTGTTGCCCCGATCATTGCCTCGACCATGATGTCTCGGATTTCCGTTATCGAAAAAGAGCTGGAGGAGGTGAAGGACCACCTGGCGGCATTGAAATATCCGACCCAAGATACGCGTGCGTTATTCTCTTGTGAAATCCGTCCTGTGTATTAGTATGCGGTGCGTGTTTTGGTGAATTCGCCGCTGCAACGAACTATTCAAATTTACGCTGGTCGTCGAATACCGTTCTTGTGGGTCGCCAACATGAACACTACCATTTTGATAATATCAAGGATGACATCTCTATATAGCACACAGTTGCTACCAACGAAAGCGCGAAACTTCCGAGAGCAATATTCCGTCATTTTGTGATCTTTGTATCGTAGATGGACGTGTTACTAACACATCGTCTTTTACACAACAGCACAAAATCAATCGACTACTTCGGATGTCAAATCGGATATCGTGGAATCTCCAGTATACCACGGCGGGTCGTTCGACATTGCCGAAAATGAAGTAATCACACCTGGTAGCATGCTCAAGAAACCAGATACGGATGTCCCTCCTGATGTCGTGAACAGCTCGTTGAAGTGTGCGGTATGCGAGCGGTCAAGCCCGGAGGATGGAGGGAACCTCAAAGCATGCGCAGCATGTCTTTTGGTTCATTACTGCTCAAAAAAGTGTCAGACGGCCGACTGGAAAAAGCATAAGAGCGATTGTCGTCCAATTGTCACCACACGACGTGATGTCGTCACCACACGGCGTGCTGACCCAACCAACGAAATCGATCTGCAAACTGGTTTTTTCAAGAACGCTTTTCCTGACAATATCTGTATCTTTTGCGGGATTCGTCCGACAACATTCCCGACTGAAGCGAGTCGAAGAGAGTATTCAGAAATCAGCCGCATTTGTCCCTCCTGCTGGCATGTCGATGTGTTTGACCCGGATTCAACGTTCGAAGAATTTGAACGTTCGCGGCGGGAGCTCCATGCCTGTGGTCGTATACTCATCATACAGAAAAACCCTCCTCATGCATGGCAGTGTTTATGCTGTAGAGAAGTCATCTGGAATAAGCAACAATGTCGAATTCACGCAGCCAAAAAATGCACCACGGACTTGAATATCCTTCGCCAACGTAACGAAGTCGGCGTCAATTACGAGATGCGCACTCTGAAGCAGAACATGGCAAAGACTGAGTTGTTTACACAGTGTAAGTTAGAACTAAACCGACCATCTTTGTATCTGCTTGATGAAATCCTGATGCTCTGTAATTTTTATGTACAGGGAGCAACTTGAGTGATGAAGGAGTACGCGCTCTAGTTGAGTCTTTGAAACAAAACACGTCCTTGATCAAACTGATCATTGAATGTAAGTCAAATCATAGTGGATTACTGGTAGCTATAATGGAGATATGCGGCTAACAGCCTGTGCACATTTTGTCGCACTTTACTGTGTACAGTTACCAACAATGGTGATATGGGAGCTCGCGCTATGATGGAATCTCTGAAGCACAACACGACGCTGATTGAGCTGGCCTGTCACTGTAAGTCAGATTTGAGGGAGTGATTGCTTTAATCATTGCGGTGAGATAGAGTTGACAGCTTCTGTTCTGTACTTCACTTTGCCCATATGTAGGGAGCTCCATCACTGGTGAAGGGGCCCGCGGTCTAGCAGAGTCTCTCAAGCGGAACACAACTTTGACTAAGCTGGATCTTGCGTGTACGTTTTAACTGAGTATATAATTGTTCGTACCCACATGGTGAGATCCAGCTCACCGTCTGTGCGTGTTTTTTTTATTAACTTTCCATGTATAGTTAACAAGATTGGTGATCAGGGGGCCCGTTCTCTAGCAGAATGCCTGAAGCAGAACACAACGTTAATTGAGCTCGTCCTTTGGAGTAAGCAAAACTGATTAGATATTTGATCGCTGTGAAAAAACTAACTAATAGCGTGTGCGTGTTTCGTCATAATTTCACCAATTTATAGAAAACGACATTGGCGATGAGGGAGCCCATGCGCTAGCTGAGTTATTGCTTCAGAACAAAACGCTGACAGAGCTAGAACTTTGGAGTAAGTCGGAACTGAATGGATTGTTGTTCGTATTTACATGACGAAGTCTAGTTCATATCCTGTGCATTGATTTTTATTAATTTGTCCATGTATATACAGAAAACGAAATCGGTGATCAGGGAGCATGCGCCCTTGCAGAATCTCTGAAGAAAAACAAGACTCTAATAAGTCTATCCCTTCGTCGTAGGTCAAAACAGAGTAGATGACTGTCCGTATCCTCGTGACGACATATTGTATGTGCTTATTCATCACATTCCTTGCACAGAAAATGGCATTGGTGATCGGGGAGCCCGTGCCCTAGCCGATTCGTTGAAGCCGAACACGACCCTGATTGAGCTGTGTCTCCAAGGTAAGTATTAACTAAGTGAATAAGTGTTTCAAAGTCGTGTAATGAAATTCGACTAATAGCCTATATACATGTACAGTAAATGGGATCGGTGAGCAGGGCGCCCGTGCTTTAGCGAAGGCTCTAAAGCAAAACAAGACTCTGAAAACTTCTGGATGGGAATGGTTGGAATGGTGTCTGAAAGCTTAATATAGAATGATTGAGGCATATCCGAATTGATATTTGGCCAATGTACAATTCTGACAAAGTAATTGGCATCAAATTTCGCTAGCTATGTATTGGAATTTATGAACACATGATAAGACAAGGGCCAACGATACCTAGAAGGTTTTCTCATTACTCCCCAGGGATGAAATACATTTACAATGCAGCTACCATAATACGCAAATGAAAGGGGAAAAAATTGATCAACGGGCTTCGAGAGTCCGGCAAATGACCATTATAATAATAGTGGGCCCAGTGTGGCAGCGGGAAATAACGTTTAGCACATATAACATAGTTGTATATATATCGTTCGAAAATATGGATAGGAGACTATACCCTCTGCACCCACACTCACACTGGCTCCACGGTCTCGAGTGTCACCACAACTCTTCCTTCGTACACATGCCAGCTCCTCTAATCAGTACTACTTATCAGGGCTACGACTATCCTGCTTGCTTAACTGTCCCGCCACAGTAAGCGTATTATTTAAGTCATGCTAACAGAGCCTTTGGAGGAGATTAAAAAAAAAAAACCCCCCCCCCGTAATCATCTTGCAATTGCCACAAATTCGTTGACTTGCAAGCCTTTCCATTTTCAATCTCCATGAATAGATGCCTGTTGGATCAGTCAAATATTTAATTGGATACTTGCTCGCAAAGATATAGAAGAGCTGCTTTCAATACAGTATTTGGGCTAAGAGAGTGCAAAAGCATGGAACGTCTCTGTAAATGTCATCCTCTCCTCTAAGCGTCCCTTGATGCGACCATCTGGCACGCTCCCTTTGCACGGTATATCCTTCTATATTTTCGGATCCCAACCAAGATTACCGCACAAGTTAAATATCTTTTAATCGTGCCAAATATGCTATCGCAGTCGATGACCTGGCTTTCGTCCCAGCCTTCGATTGGATTCCGATGGACGAGAAAAACAGTTTGACATTACCAATTATATTGCAGAAATTACTACCTTTTACAATAAAATCTATATCGTACACGGCAAATTCGCAAGCTCAATGTGAAAGTCGTGAGGAAACTCGTCGCCATATAATCGAGATATCGCGTCCTCAGGAAGCGCTGCCACGGAGTGGAATGGAAATTTTTCCACATTGATATTTGTTCAATTTCCTTTTTTTTTTTTTTTTTAGTATTGTTAATATCATTTTTGTCATTTCGCAAATTCTGCGACATGGCAACGAGAATTCCATAGTGGCAGAGTATATACAACAATTTGAATCTAATAATATCCTCCTACATTTGTGTAAAATTTACCAGCTATATAATTCACAATGACCATCTATACTGCGCTCTCTTCGAATGCTTCCCTAACAATGTAAATGCATATCAAAACCAACGGATGCCCCGAATATTCCAATAATGAATAATAACCAATATAAAATGGAAGGATTTTCACGACGCTCCAAGGCATTTGGCTCTTCCTTTGTTCCCTTAAAAACGGATGAGCGGTTCTTACCTTTTCTGGTAAAGATGGCCGATGAAAAACGCGAAGTAGGGTTATTTGCCTTCAACGGCAGAAAGAAGCGGCTATTGGTGTTCTAATTACTATCGTGACGTTCGTTACACTGACTGATAGTTGTTGAAATCTGTAATTGAATGGTGGCACTCTTTCCCCTAGAAAAAAGCCGAAGGGTGCTGAACGCCCGACAACGCCGAAATTCCAGTAGTTGAAGCCTACATATTCTCTTATTTTTCCCCCGTTTGGTTTTTATGCATCTTTATTACGCTTGCGAATCGAACAGAAGATCCCTCCCATCAAGACTATTATTTTTTTCTCATGGATTGCCGGCACCTGTTCGTACAGCGGCTCCGCCTTGCCGTAGTTTTGTAGAGCAAAGCTAAATTGTTCGGGAATCGTCTTCTGAGGTATATAGTAACACGAAAAACTGCGCCAAGCCAAAATTCAAGACAAAACTTCGTCAATCGGTATCTGTTAATAACATTCTTAGTGGGTCACGAGCAAAAAGGTTTATTTTCTGCACGCGTTATTGTAGTTCAAACCTAATAAAGACGTTTGAACTCGTTATATAATAGTAGCACCTCGAAGGTCATCCCTATACGTTTTCGTTTGATTGTTTATATATACCTCAAGACGTTCCGACCAAAACAATATTTGTCCGAGTTATGTAAGCGGGGTATTTGGATGCCGCCAGCCCGATCGAATTGCCCAGCATTTCATAAATCACCTCTCCACCGACTCTTTTGATGCTACGGAGAGGCAAGGTGACCAGCAATACAAATACCTGATGCGACCTTGTGCACGGCGATGATGATGATGGTGACGACGACGACAGAACCTTCGTTCGTGCTCTCCTCTCACAAATTCAGTAAACAGCTGTACCACGTGAATTAACCTTTCAGGGCTGGATAGATGCATAGGAAAAACAGCAACCAGAATATCACAAATGCGACGTTCATAACTATGGACATAATTTCACCTAGAAGCATGCGTTCCTAGGATGTCTATACATGAACGGGACGATGATGGATAATTTACACCGTCGTATCCAAGATTTCTTTTCATCTGTCCAAGAATTTGTCACGTTTCTGTCACTTGGGATGGAGAAAATTGTGAAAACTGTCGCTGCTATAGTACCAACTGCGAACGTTCCACTTGGAAATTGCCAAAGAGTTATTGTACATCGTGCCAGCTGTTTCGACAAAATGTTTCCAGTTTTTCAAGAATTATCACTGACAATCAAATTGTAAAAGTATTTTTTAAAATAAAGGTAATTGGGGCCGCAAAAACAGGAACTGGAATCATTTTGTGTTGGAAAGATGGTATAATATATATATTGGTGGTTAATACACTTAATCCATATGATACATGTCAATCAGCTAAGAAATGAGTGAAGAGCGTTGTGTTCGTTAAGTCGAAGGAGATAATGATTAAAGGCGATCTATCATCCGATATTTGGACCGAGCGCCTAAAGTTACCGCAGGGTACACTGTCTCCGGAAGGTTGGTCCATGCTATACCGTGATTAATCCCATTGATTGAAAGGGCACAATTATGGTTGACTTTGTCCAGATGCAAAGTCACTACATCGCCATTCCGAAGGGTGACACCATAGCTGCGGGCCTGTCCTCGCACGTTTACTCTCCGAATATCGTTACGCCAAGACTGAAATATCCACCCATTTATTCTGGAATCGAAATCAGTGGTCTCCTCTCCCACTAACCCGATTTCGCTAAAGGGTTCAGCATTATTATACAATCCAACGGATTCAACGACAACGTCCCATTCACACAGCCCCGCCTGAGTCATTGTCCCGGGACCGGAGATCCTCGCCGCCTGCATCACGGATGCCGACGTCCCGACAGAAAGCTCTACGACCTTGCCATCATCGGAGACGACAACGCGTGAACCGATCTTCGATCTATCCCACTGGATACCTTGTCTTCCGCGATACCCGGAAGGGTGCCCCGTTGGACACATGGTGTTCTTGCACGCATGATGACAAAAGGCCATGTAGTACGGAGACGGTTCCGCAAACACATCTATCGCCTCCGTGAGGCTCTTAAGGCGATGCGGGCATATAAGAGTGAGGTCCACATGTGTCATCATGTTCAACAGCAAAGAGTCGTTTCCCAGCCGAATTCTACCCTCGCAACCGGGAACCATACTGGCAACATCACGCAAGATAGCATGACGTTCTGCAACGTCGGGCCCTGGCTCTTCGGCATGCGCCCAAACCCAGTCGACGATTCCCAGCAGCAGGTCGTATTCGGGAGTGACGAAAGTGGTCGCGTTGGGTGCAGTGAAGAGTAGCTGGATGGCTTCTTCGGAGAGGTCAGTCAACTCTCCTATGGCGAGCTTGCGAGCATAGAAAGGTCTGAGGAGTACGGCGTAGAGGTCCTCGCTGGCTTCACTCCATGGGATGGAGGCGGCAGCCCCGTTGAGGAGAGTCGAGGAGACGCCAAAGTCGGAAACGTCTTGGGCGCGCTCTAGGACCATTGCCATGAGCTTTGGGAGGAGAAGGAAGCTCGCTGCACGGTAAAGATCCACCGCGATGGCGATGGTGGTGTCATCGATTGTTTCGGAGTGGATGAAACCGAGCACGACGGTTAATACTGCTGATGTGATATCGTGGAGGACAATTCGCTGAGAGACGCTCTCTTGCATATTTCCGTACAGCATTGTCTTGAATACAGGACACCTTGGAACCGTATGATATTAATGAATGAGAGCTGTATATTCGGAAATCTTGAAATGCAACCAAGAAACGATAAAACGTACCTTGCAGCCAGCACAGCGCGGCATGCGCCTAGCTCGACACCATCGGCGCAGACGATGGTTACATCATGGTAAGTTGTATCTGTCCACATGGAGGCGATGTCATCCTTGAGGCTAAGACCACTGTTGTTGAATTGCCTGGCCATGTTTGATGTTTGAGTATGCCTTTGTTTGGGTTGCCGATTCAACGCATGTTCGGGAGATATTGACCTGTGGCGCAGTGATTTATGACGTCTCGAATTGACCCAAGCCATCCTGTTGAATAAAGCATTCGCCCAGTCTTCCGGCCCGGTATGAGACACACTTCTAATAGAGTTTCAATTGCGGCAAGGCAGCAGACACCCAGGATGAACGACAAGGAGGTTGTTGTCACCATCGGCGAGCATATTCACACTCCAAGCGCACTGCATCACCTACTGATATCTCCAACTTCTTGACCTTGGACGTAGGAAAAATATAGTTAAAATGGTAAAGAGATGCGTGACTTCTCTCGATCCATGATACTATAATAGCGCGACCGAACTGCTCGTGAATGCGGTTGGAGAAGGTGCACACCCTTCAAAAATTGTCGAGTGACATGATTAATTGAGCCACAAAGATGGTGTCCGACCTTTATCCCGTCGAGTGTAAAAGACGGTTGTCGCAGAAAAGGATCCTTGCGCTGTCCAGTTCTCCAATGACATCAGTTTTATAATTAAAAGAGTTGTATATTTTGAATTTATAATAATGTAGTTTAACCATGACCATATGTCATCATTGAGTGACATGTGCCAAATTATGTGTTTTTTTTTTTGTTCTCATTTATCGCCACCATTGGCGCCGTTGGCGCCGTTATTCCTATACTTTCCATTTCTTAACCCATCCAAGGTGTGCTGTTTATCTTGCCTGCTTACACTTTGAATGCCTCAGGGCCTCAGGGACTTGGGCGTCACCTTTATTTGCTTGCAGTCATCCTAAGGAAACAGACCTCCCCCATCTTTTTTATCTAGAAGTCTTCTCAGTAAAATGGACCTCCTCCATCTATTCTATACAGGAGTGCTACTACACTTTTTGATGTTTCTGAGAAGTAACTGAAGAATGTGCAATTTAAGGTTAGTTTTTCTTTGAAAAGTATTTTAATAAAATGACATTGATATGAATACAATCAGTATTTGCAGAGATCACATCTCCTGACTTAAAGCAATATATATATTATGGTTAATGGCTACTATGCAGAAATAATGAGATATATACTAGCTTTTGTATATTATATCAATATCATACTATATTATATTAGCAAATACTGAACTTTTTACTATAGAGAATTTTATATATATATATCAGCTATGAGATCTACACTTATATATAGAAGTATATATCATAATAGTAGTATTATAATATTTCTTCTGACATACAACTGATCTATACTATTAGAAAATATTACTTTTGATATATATTATATATATTAGAAATAAGATATATACTCTCTTTGAGATACACTTATATAGAGAGTATTATAATAATGATATGTAATGTTTTTCTAGTTTTAAATAGATAGTATCAAGATACTAATTTCATATACTTGGCTTTATGAGAAATAAGATTTATATATACATATCTATATTATGATTATAAAGAGTATATATATCATAATAGTAGTATATGATATTTCTTCTAACTTAGTATTATATTAACTATATTTTATTTCAATATCTCTTAGAATCTCTTTAGTATTAGTAATATAATATTATATTTGAATAGTGATTTATAACATTTATGATCTTCTGACTTTAATGTAATTTTTAACTAATTTTATTCTTTCAAGACTTAACTTTACTATAGAGAAAAAGAGTATAAAAGAGAAGTGAGATATATATTATTTAACTTAAAATTTTTAAATACTGAAATATATATATATATATATATATATATATACTTATATAAATATATTTACATACTACTCTAGTACTTACTAAGAGATTTGATAGATATTATTTATTTTTAGAGCAAATATATTTATATAAATAAGATAAATATAAAGAGAGTAAGTAGAGATAGATGTTATCAGATAGAAATCTATTACAATCTTGAAAGATTGAGTATATCTTATAAAATATCATAATTCTTTACAACTTTACAGATCTATTAGCTTTTGAAAAAGTTGATTAACTTACAAATACTACTATTTGTCTAAAATATAACTAGTTTTATAACTTAAACTTACTTCATTTGATATTAATAATATATATTACCTATAGAAAAATCAGATATATTATACTAATGTTAATAGATATAAATAAGTAATAAGACAGATCATATATAGTGAACAGAGATAAAGAAAGTGAATAGAGCTTATATTGAGTATTATATGATGAGGGTAATTATATTATTATCTCAAAAATAAATATAATTATAATTACTATACCTACTTTATTATCATTACTATAGATACTATTCAAAGATAAAGCTGTTTTAGAAATAAGAATAGAAATACAGAGATATAAGAGTTGAATAATTATAGAATGAGAATAGAAATATAATAAAAGAGATAGAGTGAAGAAGTTAAAGAGATAAAGAGAAAATAATAAAATAGATATATTATTATTAAAATATTTATTAAATTAGTTACTATTGCTATAGAAAGTAATATATAATATAGATAGAAACAGATTTATTATAATTTAAATTTTGTTTTTGTTTTTGTTTTTATTATAATAATAATAGAAGTAATATTTTATTATATATTTTAAGTAATAAATATTTATAGCAAATTATAGTTGGATACTCATTTCAATTGAATTAAAATATTATCTTTAATGTGAGTATTGAAGGTAGTATTCTGAACTAATTGTAAAGTACAATTAAATTTAATAGAGATTTTATTGAATTATTTTAATACAATTTTACTATAACTGCTCCATTCAATAAAATCAGAACTATGAGCTATTTTTGACATATGGCAGATTTGAATCAAGTGACTTGAAGCTATAAGATCAAGATATAAACTGAGGCTCTGATACTATCTATCTGCTTTATTGATTTATTAATTTATTTATTTTGATTCAAATATATACTAATGCTACAGTATTACATTTCACCAGTGTAAGCATATTTCCTTTACTCATTTCTGCTGGTTTATAGATAAGAAATATTCAGACATGAAATGACTCAATACCTTCCTTTGAATTGCTGACCTAATATAATTATAATTCTGCCCAATGTAGCTGCAGTCCAATTCCAATCTGGTGCTTATCTAAAGGGGGGCAGAGACAAAAGCAAAGGCGGGCAGAGGCAGGGAAATCGATATTGTGCTTTTCAGCCTTCGAGTGAAATCTGAGAGCTGCTTTATTCAGATTCAAACTAGGATATTTTTATCTATGCTAAGAAGTGGAGTGCCTGCCTTAAGGGATAATACTACGGGCTATCTCAGTAAGGCGGTAGATATCTAGTATTCGAAGGTGGGTTGGCGGAAGACTGGAGGTCTTTCTATCAGGCGGCGAGCGGGAAATTGGGTATATATGCTTGAAGTCAGCGGATCGTTTCGGGGATGCATGGCTAAGGGTATATACTAACTAAACTGCACTATGCGGATTCAGGTTAAGTTATAAACTAATATGGTTCATGTAAACTCATCAGGGTAGGATAAGTACTTCTGAACATTATGAATACTCCTGAACATTATGAATGGGTAACAACAAAAGGGCTGCTCTTTGATGTTGATCAGGAGTTGACTTAAAATGGTCGGGCTATGAAATGCGGATTATGACGTCATCGTCTTCAGGGATGTCGAAGTAATGTTCGGAGTTGCCTGGAACGTTCTTCGGGGATACCTTAGAGCACCACCGTTTTTTCCCTCAACCCGATTTTTTCCGCCACTGGATTTTCAGAAGACGAGTTTTTTACCGCACCAATCCCGTCCTTTTGTCTTTGCGGATCGCCCACTTCTGGGATTATCGCTATCTTTGTTGATAAAATGCCAAATATACATACATACTTATTTGAACTTCAACACAATGGAGCAAACTTCTGACCCCAATAACCGTCCTTGTAAGCTTTAATAACACTCACAATATCCAGTCTGGATTTCACAATGGATAAATAAACGATTATGGATGGATGATGTCATTGTCAATATGGGTGGGATGGCATATGGCCGTTTGAGGAAGAGGTGGGGGTACAGAGGTGGGGAAAGGATGCAATTGGTGCATCCTCTGAAAAAAAAAACGGTGGTGCTATAAGGTATCCCGTTCAGGGGGGTTTGGTTAGTAGTACGGTGATAAACTGTGGGAAAACTAATATGGCGCCGGTAATAAGGGTCAAATTTGGATCGTGCAGCGACGATCTGAGATCTATGTTGTGGAAATACGGACCTCGGGTACAGTACCAACTGCAGGAATGTCAGCTGATAATTTGCCCCTATTTAATTACAAGAAGTAGCCGCGCCTCCTTATCCATCTATTCGATTCCGTTAAGGACACTCCACCCACCATGAGCGACTCCTGTACCTTTATGTGTCTTCTTCAAGGCGACTCGGCCGAGCAGGCTTTCCCAGTCGACATTACCACCTCCAAGTTCGTCGGTCATCTCAAGGACAAGGTCAAGGAGAAGAAGGCGCCATATTTCAACCACATTTCTGCCGACGAGTTAACGCTTTACAGCGTCACCGTATCCGTCGACAATTCCGATTGGATTAATGACGTCGATCTCAAGAGGGGTGATTACTATAGCCACATTCGAAAATTATTCCCTACGGATAGTATTCTCGAGGTACTCCCCTATGCACCTCCTAAAAGATGCATTCATCTTTTTGTGGTGCCGCCTGCCATTGTTTCAACCATTGTTGCCCCGACCATTTCCTCGACCATGATGTCACGGATTTCCGTTATCGAAAAAGAGCTGGGGGATGTGAAGGACCAACTGGCCGCATTAAAATCTCCGTCCCAAGGTACGCGTGCAATATTCTGTTGTGAAATCCGTTATTGTATTAAGATAGCGATATGCGGCCTGTGTTTTTGTGAATTCGCCGTTGCAATGTATTATCCAAATTTACGAATACCGTTCTCGTGGGTCGCCAATATGGACATAACCACTCTGGATAATATCAATAATGGCATATTTATATAGCGCACAGTTACTACCAACGAAAGCGCGAGCAATATCCCGTCATTTTGTGGTGTGTGTTACTAACACATCGTCTTTTACACGAACAGCTACTTCGGATGTCAAATCGGATATCGTGGAAGCTCCAGTATACCACGGCGAGTCGCTCGACATTGCCGAAAATGACGTAATCACACCTGGTAGCATGCTCAAGAACCCAGACCCACATACCCCTCCTGATACCGCCAACAACTCCTTGAGGTGCGCGGTATGCGAGCGGTCAAGCCCGGAGGATGGAGGGAACCTCAAAGCATGCAAAACATGCTATACAGTGAATTACTGCTCAAAGAAGTGTCAGACGGCCGACTGGAAAAAGCATAAGAAAGTTCATCAGATTATCGGCACACGGCGTGATGATCCAACCAAAGAAATTTCTGAAGATCGGGACTCGAGCACTGGTTTTTTCAAGAACGATTTTCCCAACAATGTCTGCCACGTTTGTGGGATCCGTCCCACAAAATTCCCGACCGAAGCAAGTCGCCGAGAGTATGAAGGAATCACCCGCATTTGTCCTTCCTGCTGGCATGCCCAGTTGCTTGATCCGGATTCATCGTTCGAGGAAATTGAACGTTCGCGAAAGGAGCTCCATGCCTGTGGTCGTATACTTATTTTACAGAAAACAATTCCTCATGCGTGGCAGTGTCTATGCTGCACAAATGTCATCCGGAATGAGAAACAACGTCTAATTCACGCCACTAAAAAATGCACCACGGACTTGAATATCCTTCGTCAACGTAACGAAGTCGGCGTCAGTAACGAAATGCGCACTCTGGAGAAGAACATGGCAAAGACTAAGTTGTTTATGCAGTGTAAGCTAGAACGAAATCGACCATTTATATATCTGCTTGATGAGGTCTTGATGCTCTATAATTTTCTATGTACAGGGAGTAACTTGAGTGATGAAGGAGTAACCGTTCTAGTCGAGTCTTTAAAACAAAACACGTCCTTGATTAAACTAACCATTGAATGTAAGTCAAACCATGGTTTATTACTGATTGCTGCAGCGAATATATGCGGCTAACAGCCTGTGCACGTTATGTCGTCACTTTACCACGTACAGTTACCAAAAATGGTGATACGGGAGCCCGCGCTATGATGGAATCTCTGAAGCACAACACAACGCTTACTGAACTGGCCTGTCACTGTAAGTCGGATCCGAAGGAATGGTTGTTTTAATTGTTGTGATGAGATAGAGTTTACAGCTTGTGTATCTCACTTTGATCATGTATAGGGAGTTCCATCACCGGTGAAGGTGCCCGCGGTCTAGCAGAGTCTCTCAAGCAGAACACAACTTTGACTAAGCTGGATCTTGCGTGTACGTTTGAATTGAGTACATAATTTTTTGTACGACATCCAGCTCACTGTCTGTGCGTGTTCTGTCATTACCTTTCCCATTCACAGTTAACAAGATTGGTGATCAGGGAGCCCATTATCTAGCAGAGAGCCTAAAGCAAAACACAACGTTAATTGAGCTCGTCCTTTGGAGTAAGCCAAAACTGAGTATATGTTGTTGGTATCGCCGTGACAAAGCCAACTGATAGTCTGTGTGTGTTTTGTCTATTTATAGAAAACGACATTGGCAACGAGGGAGCCCGTGCACTAGCTGAGTCGCTGCGTCAGAACAAAACGCTAATTGAGCTAGAACTTTGGAGTAAGTCTGAACCGAACGGAAGGTTGTTGGTATTTGCATAAAAAAATCTAGTTTACATCCTGTGCATGTATTTTTATTAATTGGCCCGTGTACAGAAAACGACATTGGTGATCAAGGGGCCTGCGCTCTTGCAGAATCTCTGAAGCAAAACAAGGCTCTAATCAGCTTATCCCTTCGTCGTAAGTCAAAATTGCGTAGATGGCTGTTCGCATTCTCGTGACGACAGATTGTGTGTGTTTACTTATCACCTTTCTTGTGCACAGAAAATAACATTGGTGATCGGGGAGCTGGTGCCCTAGCCGATTCGTTGGAGCGGAACACGACCCTGATCGAGCTGTCTCTCCAAAGTAAGTCCAAACTTAGTGAATGGGTGTTTAAAATCATGTGATGAGATTCAACTAATAACCTGTGCATATGTACAGTGAACGATATTGGTGAGCAGGGAGCCCGCGCTTTAGCGAAGTCTCTAAAGCAAAACAAGACTCTGAAAACCTCCGGATGGGAATGGTTGGAGTGGCGTCTGTAGACTTGGTATTTTGGTCAATGTACAATGCTGACCGAGTAATTGACGTCGAATGGTTTGTTCTAGCAGTATATTTGTATTTTTTTACCACGTTATAAGACAAGAGAAAACGATCCAGAGAGGGTTTTCTCATTACTCCACAAACATGAAATAAAATTAAAATATTGCAATATAGAGATTTTCCCCGACATCTATTTACAATGGTCATCGTAATACTCAAATGACAAGGAAAAGAATTGATCAACGGGCTTCGAGCATCTTATGCTGAGTCGGTGGCTTGGCGCTAATTCCGTTCGGTTCAAAATACACAACTCGGTGCTTAGAATCAGCGGAGAGGGTCAATATTTAGTATTTCTTTCTCTTCCCATCGTATTGCTGATACTTGATGCACGTTTCGCAGGGGCCATCTCTTTGTGATGGAATGAGAAACGGGCTCAGGATTCTATTTTTAAATATATACGACTTGAAAAATAAAGTCTTCGACTCACCTGGTATTCTTAAAATCTGATGCTTCGGTTACTCGATGAATGAGAATATGTTGATCATCCGTCGCACGTGATGGATGTGTCCTCGCGTCCGCAGTTGGTAGACATTCAGGTTGTACATCTTAATAACAATGGGCCAAGTTTGGGCAACGTTTAGCACACATATAATTACGTAGAGTTTCATATCATTCATATGGACGCCTTACCCTCCGCACCCACACTCACACTGGCTCCACGCCAGCTTCTCCAATCACTACTACTTACCAGTGCTACGACTATCCTGCTTGCTTAACCATCACCACCACCATAGACATACTTGCTATTTAAGCCAAGCCAAGAGAATCTTTCTTTGTGGCAGATAAACAAAAAAAAAAAAAAAAAAAAAAAAAAAAAAAAAAAAAAAAACGTAATCACCTTGCAGTTGTCACAAATTTGTTAACTGACACCAGCTTTTAAGCCTTTTCCATTTTCAATATCCATAAGTATATTTCTGTTGGGTCAATAAATTATATACAAATAATTGAATATTTGTCCGCAAAGATACGGAAGCGCTGCTTTTAGCACAGTCTTTGCGTTAACGGAGAAATGTCTGGATGTTCTTCCATAAATGCCAACATTCTGTCTCCCTGCTCTCGACTTAAGCGTCCCTTGATACGACCATCTGGCATGCTTCCTCCTTTGCAAGGCATGTCCTTCTATATTTTCCTGATCGCGACCGTGATTCCTGCAAGCTAAATATATTTAATTCTGCAAGCTCTGTTAGCGCATCCGTCTTTGTTGATTTACATTAATGGGTTGATGGTTTATTTCAAAAAACAGTGCGATTCAATATAGCTAATACCAATTATAGCACAGAAATCACTACCTTCTACAATAAAAGCATAACGTATATATATACTTGGCAAATTCTGGCGATGTTTGCATGTCAGGGCATTGCCATGATTATGACATGCAAGTCCAATGTGAAAGTCATATTTGTTGGTGGGGAGGAGCCCCCCTATGGGGATTGGGTAGTGAGTGGTGATGATGTATACTTATTCATAGACTGGTAATAAAGGCGGAGTCCAAGTGACTATAAAAAAAAA